>JASVEL010012462.1:0-184989 GCA_032618575.1 Nicotiana noctiflora | reverse complement strand
CTGTCAATGATATAATAAAGGAGTTTTTCCATTTTAAGGACAATCGGAACGAGATTTATTATTTTTATTTCAGAGTCACCACTTGGGATATTAATGGTGTACCAAGTCACCGCTTGAATCCCGAACCGTGGAAATATGACACTGTTAATAGTCTGCGAACCAGAAATCCGGATAAAAAATTATGTTAACCTGGGAGAAGGTGTTAGGCATTCTCAGATTCCGTGGTTCTAGCACGGTCGCTCAACTGTTGTATTTGATTTTATATGATTTTTATACATGTTTTACTGTTATGTGCCTTTTATTAATGGACCACTTTTATTATTATTTCTTAGAAGAATTGCAACATCGTGAAAATGTATCTTGAACCACGCCGTACTAGTACGCCCGTGATTTTTGACACATTTCGACTTTGTTGAGATTTGGATTTGGGTCACATAAATGCACCCGTATTCAGGAAAGTAATTTTTATTAAAGTCGTGCCTAAAGACTCTAACGCGTAAATTATCTTTGGGAAAAAAATGTGAAATTCGCTAAATGGTTCACCCGAATTCTAAGTATTTTAAAACCAATATTGCGGGCCCTACAGTTTTGTATTTGCTTTGGCGAGGCTTGACTCATTTTTTTAAAAGCCAATCCTAAAACAAACTAAGATTTTCTATTTATCTGTCTTTAGAAGATAGGAAATTACTAATGAATTAATATTAAGACTCGAGCTTAGAGTTTAATCCGGGCCCAAACAAATGGAAGAATCCTTTTAATTTAAACCCATTATCTAACTCATAACCCAAGCTTATATCATTACCAAAAACACTTCAATTGATCTACACTGTCTAGTCCTTTTGGGGTTTTAAAAATGGCTTCGGGAGAGCCCATGGCATAGACGTGAGTGAAGGAAGACTGGACAGGGCCTGAATTTGAGCAATAATTGGACCTTTGGCTTCAAAATGAGCCTAGGTCTCCAAATGAAGAAATATGTATAGGCTGGTAGCCTCTTGATATTAACAAAAACAATACTAAAAATTTTATTAAATTGAAATAGAGAAATGGCTTATAATTACTCGCGCTAACAGAAAGTTAATTGTTTGTATTCTAACTTCCCATTCTAAAGTTATTTTTTACAGGCTTTTGCTATGTTTCCAGGCATTAACAGGATGGAACTTTAAACTGGACAAACAATTAATTACACATTCTACATATCATTTGCTTTCAAACTAATTACAACTATAATCAGCTTCAACTAGCAAATAAGTCAGTATTCAAATAGTTCAGGAATTCAAAATGAATTATTACAGACCTGTTCGATTATGATTTTATAAGGACAAAAGTAAACTAACTAAAGTCACTAAAAGTGCTTATATGCAGCTGATTTGTTCGTAACCGTTAGTATACGGATTTATACTATATAATCCTCAATACTAATTTACAAAAAACTGTAGAGTAACAATTGACCTAGTGTATACTCGATCATAAATAACAGTCCATATTTAGTCCAGTTTAATTACGATGGTTAACTACTAAAAATGAAATTTAACTAAGCTAAATACATGTTGATAGCATTAATTCAATCAGTAATTGATTGATTCCAATTTCTCCTTCTCAAAATACACGTACAACATCACAGTTTAGGAAATGGTACCTGGAAACTGTAATATAAAAGGAAAGGAAAGGTCAGCAGCAATTTTGCAACAACTTGAACCCATAAAATAGAGTACTCAGCCCAGGAATGTTTAAACCAAGCAGAACATCACAAATTCACTTCAACACAAAATCAGCTCAAACAAATGTGTGCAAATTAACAGAAAACACTCCAGAACTATACTTGAACATCCAATTGCAACTTGAAATCAGCCAGCCCACTTTAAGCTACTCAAAATCACTAGAAAATAAATTAAAAGAAACTTGACTACCAATTAAACTTGGAATCAAAATGTAATCAACAATGAAACAGTAATAATTTTTTTTTGGTATTCTTCTATTGGATTTCTATTTTTTTTTTCTGTGTAGAACTAAGATCAAGAAGAAGATGTTTGAACTTTTTAAGATTTGGAATTAAAAAAAATGCAGGATCAGATTAGTAAAGAGGATTTTTAGAGAGATTTTTGAGTTGTAAAAGTTTGGGAAATTTTCAGATCTCTAAACTTGTTATTCAAGGCATTGAGTATGCCTTTTATAGGCAATGAGAATGGGCAGAATGTTCTTGACCCCTATTCATTTTTACCTCTTTTTAATTTACAAAATTTACATATTAACCCTAAAGTTATGACTTGCTCCCCAAGTTACAACCCTAAGTTTGCTAAAACATACACCTAGACCCCTTCTAGAAGGATCTAGGGGGTTCTATTTTCATTTTTCTACAATTAAAATTCCTAAACCACCCTTACCTCAATTCAATATTTACTAAATTTGGTTAAACTACCATTTCCCATGCCTATACTACCCATGAAACCCCCAGGAATGACCAACCAGACCCAACCCTATCAATTAAACCCCCAATCATTTACCCTGATTGCTTTTAACTATGGTTAATGCAAGACTAGAGTATTCAGATATATCCAACTTAATTAAACTAAGCCTAACAATTACCTGAAAACAAATACTGAACTAAGGGATGATTACTAACTAAATTAGACTAATTATCCTAACAAATAGCATCAACACACGATCAAGATCAAACAATGCCCAAACAAATCAATAATCAGACTATTAAAATTAAGAGAACAGATTCCAAAGACAATATCAGACTGATGACCTCCAATCATACATGAAGGCGATATGAACAAACTATACCAGAAGAAGAGCAAACATGCTGACATTGAATCAAAACTAACAAAAAATATGATTGAACTATAACTAATTAATTAACCCAACATTCAAACATTAAAACTATCATAAATAAATAAAAATCAGATCGGTCAAAAATAAAAAATAGCGTAGTACACAAAACAACTAGAAACAAGAGCATGAATTAACTAAAAGATAAAAATCAAGGAAGGAATTTACTGGCCTATGCTTCATCCTACACTCAAAATTGGAACTGAATTTTAATTAATATTACAAGTTTATTTATCAAAATAAACTTATAAAATAAATAAAAATCTAAATTATCTGAAATTTCACACGAACAAAATTTGAAAAACCCTAGATCAGATATTAGGATGACCTGGTGAGATTCAAGGGTTTTTGGCTTGGGATTCGAGATGAGGGAGGTCAGGGGACTGTATGGTGTCGATTTGGGAAGAATTGGATGAACTAAGGTTTTCATCGGTTTTTTAGATCTGAAATTTGAGAAATTGGCTGGTTTTTGAGAGAAGATGATGATGGATATGGAACGGGGAGGAGGAAAGGAGCATGTCGTGAAAATTTGGGGTCCATCGGAGCATTGCCGCCGGCGGAGGCAATTTTCGAGCGGCGGCGGACGGTGGCTTAACGGTGGAAACGTGGTGGGGTATGGTAGAGAAGGGCGGACGGTAAAAGATTAAGGTTTGGGGTGATGGTGGTGTTGAGTTTGTACGAGGAGGATCATTTTTGTCTTGGGCCCTTAATGAATTCCAACAGTATGATGAGGATCAATGGATGGCCTGGATTAAGCGACATCAAAACGATATCATTTTTACATAGAGGGGCTGGACCGGGTGGGAACTAAACAAACTGGGTTGGGGCATGGTCTGATTTGGGCTGGTGGGTGTGGGTTGTGTAAAATTAAAGGGGATTTGGGCTTGGATTTTTGTGAAAATGGCCCAAACATGGCCAGCCTTCTCATATATATATATATATATATATATATATATATATATATATATATATATATATATATATATATATATATAGAGAGAGAGAGAGAGAGAGAGAGAGATTTATTATGTACACTAAAAGACCCAATTCAAATATAAAATTATGCTAGTTAATTTCTAAAATTACTATTCCTAACTTAAAAGAAAATTAGAATATGACATGTAGAATTAAAATAGATAAAACGACTATTTTTCTTATTTTTTTTATATTTTATTCTAAAAATAAATTAATTCCTAACTAATCCTAAAATACGGAGTTATATCCTAAATGAAAATGCCAAATGTATATTTTTTTGTATTTTTTCATATGATTAAAAATGCACCAGTAAAATGCTACAATTATCAGAAAATGCCACAAAATTCACAAGAAATTGTAAAGAAATTATTTTGTTTGAATTTTTGGAAATTATTTGCTTAGGGCAAAATTCACGTGCTCACAACCTATAGGCATGATATCTACTAATTTCATAAACAAAGGAAGAAAAAGCTGATTGCAGGTTGATTTAGGTAAGAAGAAAGTTGCCAGTAAAAAAAATGAGCACAGGTTCTGCCATTGGTAATGTGTTATTAATGCCAGTTTTAAACTTATAAACGAATGAGGCGATTTAGATTTGAATTAGAACCTCTATAGGCATGCTTCTCTATGTTTTCCAACTTAAAACATTGTTATAGACATAGAAGAATGCAAAAATTCTACAACATGATATCTAAGCATTGCCTATCTGATTACATTTTTTGGTTATTAGGGCCAATAGATAAGTTTGCCTACTAAAAAGAGAGTATGCAAGAATCAGAAAAGACCTATAGGCATATTCTCTACGTGCGTGTGCAGAAGCTATAGACATAATATCTACATGAAAGTGCAGAATCCCTATAGTCATGGCATCTAAATGAGAATGTAGAGTTTCTTATAGACATAATAGCTAAATAAGATGGAGAAATCTTATAGGCATGGTAGCTATATGAAAATGCATAAGTCTTATAGGCATGGTAACTATATGAAAGTGCATAAGTCTTATAGGCATGGAAACTATATGAAAAATGCTAAAATTATAGATTCCTATAGGCAAGTTATCTACCCATTTTCATGCATAGTTACCCCTCCCTTTTCACTAAACATCCCTGAAAGTATATTAGAGCCCAAAGAGAATAAAGAAAAATATATTAGAAATTGAAAATTACAACCAGGGAGAGCCTATATCAGACTTTATGTCTTAAGTATGATTTAAACCATCTCCACAGATCATACTTCAAAAGCTTTTATCTCATTTGGAGTGTGTCAGAGTTCCATAAGAGCCTCATGGATTCCGGCCAGTGTTTACACCCTAAATACATTACCAAACCAGGACAATAGTGCAGTGTGGAAGGGCTAGCCCTTATATGTCAGGAACTCAAGGTCCCAAGGCAAGGCTCACAAGGGGAGGGGGGGGGGGCAGAACCTAGGAACTAAGAGAGAGTGCAAGTGCAGGAATGGAATTCTGAAAAGGGGGGAGAGAGAAGGGGAATAACTTAAAATCAACACACATAAGGGTATATGGGGAGTAGCAATATCCAAGAACACAAGGGAGTAGGATGATGTGCATACTCAGCAATGGGAGATGCTGGCACACCCTCTAGCATGTTTGGAGGTTAAGGTTAAGAACTCAGTTCATGGACAACAACTCATATTGCCATGCCCTGAGTCACCACTCACAAACACATAGGGGTAATAGGGTAGGGAGAAAATATTCATAAAAGAAACAAGCAGTAGAACATAGGCATACTAAACTAAATATCAAAGCAGAAAACAATAAAGTAGACATGGATACAAAAGAGAACTGTAAGTAAACACCTTTGGGTGATGCTGTTAAATTGGAACATACCAATTTCAAAGAAACAAGTAGAAAAGGCAGTAGTCTTGTAAAATCCAAAGTGCAAACAGGAAGACAGAATACTTTGAGTGTGAGTTCTAGAGAGATTGTGAAATTATAAGGTCTAAAGTGTGTTAAAAGTATCTGTATTGTGAAAAGGAGGTCTTGTATTTGTCGTGCAGAAAGCATGCATAAATAAGGTAAGAAAATAATTGAACACTGATTGTAAATTAATTACATAAGACTCCCTTTGATTAAAGGATTCAATTCAAATAGGTATAAAATAATTAAGGAAAGAAATTAATAAAATATTTGTGTAAAGCATGCAATTGAGAGAAATACATAAAGGGAACAGACAGGTTTTTTGAGATACATGGTTGTACAATTTAAGGAAAGAAAATCAATTAATAGCCAAAAAATCACAAGGTCAGAGATTTGGTATAAATGAACCAAGTCAGAAAGATGAAAAAGGTTTTAACTTAAGGAAAATGAGTAAACAATCAATTAAACCTATTAAAAAGGAATTTAGAGTCAATCACTAGTTTGAAAACCTTTCTGAAGAAGGATTCGTCACATATAAATCATACAGACACGTTAAACATGAAAGAAACTTGTCGAGCCATTGTAAAATCAGTTGAAACTCTTGTGTAGGAGAGTTTTAGCAAAAATTCAGAATTGTAAAAAAGATGTCCAAACTCAGTTCAATGACTCAAAGTTAGTCTAAAGGAGTTAAAGGTTCTAAAACAAAACTCTAGTTCACTTAATCAATCTTTGGCGGAATCCCCAAATTTTATAGTTTTCACCTAGAATCAATTACAGGGATGAGGAGGCGACTAGTCAAAACCAGCTCAGGGGTTTCTTTCAGAAACTCATAAGAAAACATGCAAACCAGTAGAAGGTTTCAAGCCAAACCAGAGTAAAGAAACTAGTTTGGAGCATAATGATGAAAGTTTAACAAGAACAGTTAAGAAAACATGCTTAAGCAGACATCTTTTAGAGGAAACTTTAAACAAGGTGAAATAGTAAGAACCCTTAAGAATATGGTAAAAGAATACAGTAGGCGAAGCACATTAGAATATAGTGGAAGAATATAGCAGATCGTAGCATAGAAAATACAGTGGAAGAAAGAACGAAATATAGAAAGCATTAGAAAAACATGCGTGTAAAAGAAGAACATAAGAACACAGTAGTGACAAATACACACAATAGAAAAGGGAGAGGAAGTCGGATAAAAACTTTAAGCATTTTCAGAAAACCCTAAATAAAAAAATATAATTTTGAACGAAAAAATTAGGGAAATCGTTTGAAAACTCAAGTAGAGCATGGATACACAACAGATATAAAAAGAATCGTATAAAAACATAGAAGGGCTAGGGTTTCAGAAGAAACCTAGAAAATGAGAAAGGCCTTGAAAGGTCATTGACCTAAGTCGGAGAGGTCGGAATCAGACTCACACGACTATAGCACACCAGAGTTAAGTCGGAGGTGGCTAGAAACCTCGGGTCGGTGAAGGTCTGAGTGAAGACCTTCGAGTTCTCGCCTCAAATCTTCAAGTATCGATCACACAGGAGTAATAGGAAGTGATTATAGGATCTCCATGGCCTAAGAAGCCATTGTTTGTGGTAGGTTTCATGATTGAAGACGGTGGGAGACGATTAGGGTTCCATGAATGTTTGAGAGAGTTTGAGAGACGAAGGGATTCAAAGGCGGCTGATTACGTGAAAGTGATTAGGGTTAGGGGTGTTTGGGAAATTAAAAAGGAAAGGGAGAATTATGGAGGTTGATCAAAATGATCAACGGCTTGGATCAAAAGGGAGCCAGGCTGGTTTTATTAATGGGTAGGGGTCAAGTAATTTAGGAATTGGGATGGTCCGGTTGGAGATTGAAATTGGGTTAATTCGGGGAGGGGTAATTCTTTTACAATCCATATTCATGTATGTTAGTTCATGCAATAATTTAATCAACGTTAATCCATGAAGAGATTATCTTTAAGATGATAAGAATTTAATCCTATTGGTCTTAAATGATACAAAGATGTATATGGGTGGTTAACAAGTATGAGAAGTTAAACGAATCAAGGATGTTATTTTTTGTATTTTCGGGTAAACCTAGAGGTTCTTAATACAATCAAGAGGTAGTTTTTTAAGGTATTTGAATCATATAGTATCCATATTATAAATCTTGAAGTCAAACAAGTTATGAGATAAAAGTCGACAAAAGTTGTCGCAACGTAGATTCATTATTTTACTTAAACATTAGGTCAAATGTTACTAAGATTTTAGCCAAATTTACTTAGAATTATGGAGTGATATAAAAACCATATTTAATATCTTTGAGTCTAGTTTCTAACCCATTAAACCATTCATCGATACGATCTCGGAGTAGAGAGATATTCGCATTTTTGCGAGACTGTGCCAATCACCTCTCTATGGGGCCCACTTAGGCTGTTTAAGACATTAGGATCTATATAGGACACCTCCAACCCATTTTAAGTCATTTCGTTTCACTATATTCAGACCTTAGAACTTTAGGAACACCCTCTCAAGGTTCTCTCAACACAAATCAAGTGTCGGGAATCGCGTGGCGCTAGTAAGTCTCTTGTTCTTTTTGTTGTTGCTCATTTTTATGATGTTATAGATTGTGTGGGAAGTTTTTTTAAAGGGTTTATGTTCTTTAAATACTCCGTCAAGTTCTTAATATCAACCTCTGGTGATTTTAAGCCTTCAAAAATGATTCTAGTACCGAAAAACACTAATTGTTGCTAGTTTTGCTTCTTTCTTGTTGTGGCAGCAATGGAAGGATATTTAGTGGAGAATTAAGGTCAAATTGGTGTTGTTATTTCTGTATAAAGGTAAGGAACCTCTTACTCTATATGTATTTAATATTATCCAAGTTGCGGCTAAGTTATTGAAGCTAGAACTTGTGAAATATGTATATCGAAAGGCTTGGTTGTAATGTTATCGGTCGGTGGACTGCTTTGGGGGCTCAATATGTTTATTATTGACGTTGTTAGGCTGTTTGGTGATTGTTTTGAATGGTGTGAAGTCATATGTATAGGGGATATGTTGTCCGTTTTATCGTAAAATAGGTTGTGATCAATCATAATAGTTACGACGCTTAAAGGTTAACGATAGTGTCATGTCTCCTATTGTGGACTAAGGACTCATGAAATTTTCATAGCTTGAGGTTGGGAAATATATACAAGGTACGTGAGGCTATCCCTTTCCTTCTTTTGCATGACTCGGATCGTACATAATGTAATGAATGAGCTTCCAAAGATACTCCACTCTTAGAAGCTAGCAATACTTACATAGTTTCCCCTCTTATGGAATGATTGATGTGATGTTACTTCTCTTATTCTTATGTTATCAATGTTGCTGGTACTTCTTGATTCGTATAAGGTTCATAGTGAAGAGTTAGTACTAATAATGTGTACATAGGATGCTGATCTTACGTTACTACGAAAGGTCTAGAACGTGTTTCCATGAGTCGAGCATGAATTATATATATTTTTCTATTTTACTCTACCGAAATGCGCTATAGTCGGCCGGATACGTCACCTATTTTTCAACCACTAATCAGTTGATTTTTATCGAGCTCCACATGGTCGGTTACGATTCTACCGAGCCTTGTGATTGCCGGGTTTATCGAGCCTATTACGGTCGGGTACGATATGATGATGATGATGCCCACAGAGGTGAATGTTTTAAAAGTTTATGTATTTATACATATGTATCATGCATTTCATGTCAATAGCCCTCAGAGGTACTCAGATGATATATTTTATATATTCTCTATCCCTACTTACATTATTGCTCGTATTTATGGTCCCCTACCTTACATACTCAGTACTTTATTCATACTGACGTCCTTTTATTTGTGGATGTTGTATGTCGTGCTGTAGGTCCTGATAGACAGACAGGTGCAGCTCCCCCACCATAGTAGGTTGTCCAGTTCAGCGGTGATTGGCGATATCCCTTCTCCGGACTTGCCTTGGTCTTGGTATGCATTTTTGCTATAGACATTATGGGTATGTAGGGGCCCTGTATGTTGCAGCACTTATATTCCTTTAGAGGCTCATAGACAGGTGTCGACTCATGTATAGTTTGATATGCCTTGTCGGCTAGTTTTTATTGTATAGTATTTCATATTAGCGTGGTAGCTCGTACCTTATATATAGTTTCCTGATTGTCTGTTCATCCCATGATATGTTGTCCATGATCCATGTCTACCGTTTATATTGATCTCGTCAGCCCCAAAAGATAATGAAGAAGGTTATATAAAATGTACGTTAGTGCCCGAAAGTAGGGTCGGGTGCTAGTGATGGCCCTCCAGTTGGGTCGTGACAAATTTGGGTTAAGATTGAAATGAAATAGGGCTAAGTTTTAAATAGCCACTTTTCCCTTTTTATTTTATAAAAATAGTAAAATGATTTCTAAAAATGAATTAAAAGTGCTAAATTAATTAATAGTAAATAAATATTAGATTACAAATACGGAATAAAATTTGTAATTATAAACACAATTAACTCTTAAAATAGGCTAGTATTACAATTAAGTGCAATTTAGCTTTAAAAATACCAAATCACAAAAATATGCAAAAATTTCCTGAGCTATATTTTGGTATAACTATGAGGATAAAATAAGTGAATCACAAAAAAATGATAATTTTGGAAATAATTATTGGATTTTTACTGTTAAAATATGGCAATAAATTGGTTTAAAAATTGGAAAAAATAATAAAATACTTGGAAATGATTATATATGCATATATATACTATTTGAAAGTATTTTGCATATATAAAAAAATATACAGGAAAAATTGGGTATCAAGAGCTTTAATTGTTTGTTCTAGTTCTTTTTGTGTATATGTATATAACTGCAGAGTTTAATCTGGAGTCTGGTCCTAGCCTCATCACTACCTCGTCGGGGTTAGACTAGCTACTTACCAACACATGGGGTTGGTTGTGCTGATACTACACTCTACACTTTGTGTAGATACCGGATCAACACTAGATCAACAGTAGTAGGTGAGCCAGCCTTCAGTCCACCGAGATTTCGAGGTAGTCCTGCAGGCATTCGCATGCCCAACGTCTCTTCTATCAGTCATTATGTTCTATTTTCATTTGTAATTAAGACAGACACTATTTCTTTTCTTCAGACATCTGTATGTAGTATTCATAGATAGTCCATGAATATTGTGACACCAGTTTCTGGGTAGAGACGCATGTTAGTATTTTCATCTCATTTTGGTATTATATTAGTCTAAGTATTCCGCTAGATTGTAACTTCTGCTATCATTTAAATGTTGATCAAAAATTATTATAGGATGTTGAAAAGGTATAAAATGAAAGAGTTAAGATTTCTAAATTTCGTGGCTTGCCTAGCTTCTACTTGTAGGTTCCATCATGACTCCTGATGGTGGAGAATCCGGGTCGTGACAAGTTTGTATTAAAGCACTAGGTTACATGGGTCTCACAATTCACGGACAAGCTTAGTAGAGTTTGAGGGATCGGTACGGAGACGTCTGTATTTATCCTAGAGGCTACAAAATTAGGAAAACTTCATAATTATTCTTTCTTGTCACGCGTTTTGGTTTCTCAATGCTAATTGAATTTCTACTCTATTTCTTTGCAGATGGCGAGAACACGCACTTCTTCATCTATGATCAGCAGCCCGAGCCCCTAACAGCAATTTCTACAAGGGACAGAGGGCAAGGCCAAGGTCATGCTAGAGGCTAAGGTAGGGGCAGAGCTCAACCTAGGGTAGTGGCACCGGTAGTGGAGCCTTAGGTTGATTTTGATTATGAAGTTCCAGCCCCAACAGTTTTAGTCGGCCCAGCTCAGGTCCTAGAGGGGTTTATTGCTACCCTAGTTCTTCAGGATGCTCTGGTTTGTCTAGTGGGCCTTATGGAGAATGTCACCAGGACATGCTTACTTCCTGTAGTACCAGTTGTCTCTCAGGCTGGAGGAGGAGCCCAGACTCCTGCTACTCGCACTCCAGAGTAGGTAGCCCCCCAGTTTCAAATGCCAGCGGCTCAACTACTTGGAGCGGTTCAACCGGGTGTGGTAGCTCAGATCGGCGATGGTGCAACCATGTTTTCCGATGCTTTGTGGAGATTAGACAGGTTCACCAAGCTCTTCACTACTACTTTTAGCAGTTCATCTACTCAGGATCCCCAGGAATATCTTGACAGATGTCATGAGGTTCTTCGGAACATGGGGATAGTTGTCAACGGGGTTGATTTTGCCATATCTCGCTTGTCTGGATCTGCCAAGACTTGGTGGAGGGATTATTACTTAGCTAGACTAGCAGGATCGCCATCCTTGACCTAGGAGCAGTTCACACAGCTATTATTGAAGAAATTTCTCCCTATTACACAGTGAGAGGCCTATTGGAGGCAGTTCAAGCGCCTCCAGCAGGGATCCTTGAAGGCCCCTAGTACCAGACCAGATTCATTGATTTGGCTCGCCATACTCTTATTATACTTACTAGTGATACGGAGAGAGTGAGACAATTCATTGATGGACTTATTTAGTCGATTCATCTCCAAATGGATAGAGAGACTGGAGTGAGATATCCTTCCAGGAGGCCGCCAATATGGCCGAGAGAGTTGGGATGGTGTTATCACAAGGGGGTAGTCTTAGCGCAGACAAGAGATCCCATTAGTCAGGAAACTTCAGTGGTGCCTCATCTGGAGGTAGGGATTCGTACGATAGAGGCCATCCTCCTAGGCCTTTTCAGTCAGCACTTCAGGTTTCTCACGACGCTTAAGGTGGTCGTGCTTCTCGGATGCAATATTCTGATCAGCAGTCCTATAGTGGGATTCGTACGACAGAGGCCATCCTCCTAGGCCTTTTCAGTCAGCACTTCAGGTTTCTCACGACGCTTAAGGTGGTCGTGCTTCTCGGATGCAATATTCTGATCAGCACTCCTATAGTGCACCACCGATTTAGAGTTTCCAAGGTTATCAGCACCAGCAGCGGAGAACGGGTTTTACTTGTGGTGATACGAGTAATATTGCTAGGTATTACCCTCAAGCTTTGAGCAGTTCCCTGCATCAGGGTTCCCGTGCTATGGTTCAGGCACTAGGTGTTCCACAGGCCGCCCAGCCATCTAGAGGTGAGGGTAGATGTGCTAGAGATGGAGGTATAGGTGCTAGAGGTAGAGCTCAGATTGCTAGAGGTAGTGGCCAGTCAGTAGCAGGGCGGCCTAGAGATGTAGTCTAGAGTGGTGAGGCCCAACCCTGATGTTATGTTATTCTACCTAGGTTTGAGGCTAAGGCTTCAGATACAGTTATTACAGGTACTGTTCTGGTTTGTGGTAGAGATGCTTCAGTTTTATTTGATTTAGGGTCTACCTACTTGTATGTGTCATCTTATTTTGTACTGTATATGGTCATGCCTAGTGATTTATTGATTGTCCATATTTATGTGTCTACACCGGTGGGTGGTTCTATTATGGTATATTGAGTCAGTCATTCTTGTATTGTGGTGATTGGGGGCCTTGAGAGTCGTGTAGATTTATTGATTTTGGACATGATTGATTTTAATGTTATATTAGGGATGAACTGGTTATCACCTTACCATGCTATCTTGGACTGTCATGCCATGACTATGACTTTGGATTTACCTTTGCCTCATTTAGAGTGGTTTTCCTTATTTAGAATGGAGAGGGACTTCTGGTCATTCTACCCGTAGTGTTATCTCTTATGTGAAGGCTCGACATATGATCAGAAGAGGTGTTTGGCCTATTTGACTTATGTTCCCGATTCTAGTGCTGAGGTTCCTTCTATTGATTTTGTGCCCATTGTTCGGGAGTTTCCTAAGTTATTTCCTTTAGACCTGCCGGGTATGCCATCCGATAAGGGTATTGACTTTTGCATTGATTTGGCTTCGGGCACTTAGCCCATTTCAATCCCACCGTATCGTATGGCCCTGCCTGAGTTGAAAGAATCAAAGGAACAGTTGCAAGATTTGCTTGAGAAGGGTTTCATTAGACTAGTGTTTCATCTTAGGGTGCGTCGGTGTTGTTTGTTAAAAAGAAGGATAGGTCAATGAGAAAGTGTGTTTATTACTAACATTGAACATGGTTACAATCAAGAATAAGTATCTGCTGTCAAGGATTGATGGTTTGTTTAGTCAGCTTCAGGGTACCAAGGTATTTTCAAAGATTGACTTGAGATCTGGCTACCATCAATTGTGGATTAGGGCATCTTATGTTCCTAAGATAGCTTTCTGCACTCGATTCGGGCATTATGAGTTCTTGGTTATGTTATTCGGGTTGACAAATGCCCCAACAGCTTTTATGGAATTGTTAAACCGAGTGTTCAGGCCTTATTTGGATTCGTTCGTGATAGTCTTCATTGGTGATATATTGATATATTCCCGCAGCTAGGAGGAGCACGAGCAGCACCTCAGAGTGGTTCTTCACACTCTAAGGGATAATCAGTTATATCCAAAGTTCTCAAAGTGTGATTTCTAGTAAAGTTCTATTGTATTTTTGGGTCATTGCATCTGTAGAGTGTATTTAGGTTGATCTAAAGAAGATTGATGCAGTTAAGTACTAGCCTAGACCAGTACCAGCTATAGGGCTTCGGGGATTCTTAGGATTGGAAGGATACTATTATCGATTCGTGGAGGGGTTTTCATCTATTATAGCCCCGATGACTAGGTTGACCCATAAGGGTGCCCAATTTAGATGGTCGGATGAGTGTGTGGTGAGATTTTAGAAGCTCAAGATAGGTTTGACTATGGCACCGATGTTGGTTTTGCTCACAGGTTTAGGGCCTTATACATTTTATTGTAATGCTTCTCGCATTGGACTTGGTGTAGTGTTGATGTAAGATGGCAAGGTAATGGCCTATGCTTCATGGCAGTTGAAGATTCATGAGAAGAACAATTCGGTTCATGATATGGAGTTGGCAACCATAGTTCATGCATTAAAGATTTGGAGGCATTATCTGTATGGTGTGGCATGTGAGGTGTTCACCAATCACAAAAGTCTTCAGTATTTGTTTAAGCAAAAGAAGTTGAATTTGAGGAAGAAAAGGTGGTTGGAGTTGTTGAAAGATTATGATATCACCATCCTATATCATCCGGGAAAGGCCAATGTGGTCGTCGATATTTTGAGTAGGAAGTCAGCCACTATAGGCAGTCTTGCTTATATTCTTGAAGGTGAGAGACCTTTTACTTTGGATGTTCAGGCTTTGGTCAATTAGTTCGTAGGGCTGGATGTTTCTAAGCACATTCGTCTGTTGGCTTGCACGATCTCCCGTTCTTTATTATTGGAGCATATCCATGATTCGCAATATGTTGATTCCCATTTGTATGTCCTTAGAGACACGGTGCAGCACGGAGGTGCCAAGCAGGTTACCATAGATGATGATGGAGTTTTGAGATTGTAGATCAAGTTTGTGTGCCCAGTGGGTATGGCCTTCGAGAGTTGATTTTACCGGAGGCTCATAGTTCTCGGTACTCTATTCATTTGGGCACCGCGAAGATGTATCAGGATTTGCAGCAGCATTATTGGTGGCAAAGAATAAAGAAGGATATTGTTGCATACTTGGCTCTGTGTTTGAATTTTCAGCAAGTCAAGTACTATCATTAGAGGCCCGGTGGTTCCTTTCAGAGGATTGAGCTTCTCGAGTAGAAGTGGGAGTGAATCACTATGGACTTTGTTACTAGACTCCCATTGACTCAGAAGAAGTTTGATGCAGTATGATTCATTGTTGATAGGCTGACCAAGTCAACACATTTCATTCATGTGGCAGTCTCTTATTCTTCAAAGAGTTGAGATCCACATTTGGGAGATTGTTCGCTTTCATGGTGTGCTAGTGTCTATCATTTTGGACCAAGGTACACAGTTTACCTCGGGCTTTTGGAGAGCACTGCAGTGAGAGTTGGGTATGCGGGTTTAGTTGAGCACATCATTTCATCCCCAGACGGTCGGACAGTCCGAGTGGACTATTTAGATTTTTGAGGATATGCTCTGAGCTTGTGTCATTGACTTTGGAACCTAGTAGGATTAATTTTTACCTTTAGCAGAGTTTTCCTACATCAACATCTACCAGTTGAGTATTCAGGTAGCCCCTTACGAGGCCTTATATGGTAGGCGGTGTCAGTTTTCGGGTGGATGGTTTGAGCTAGGGGAAGCTCGGTTTTTGTGCATGGGTATGGTTCATGATACCTTGGGCAAGGTCAGGATCATTCAGGATAGGTTTTGTACAACTCAGTCCAGGCAAAAGAGCTATGCCAACCGTAAGGTTCGAGATTTGGCTTTTATGGTTGGTGAGCGGGTATTATTCGAGTGTCTCCTATGAAGGGCGTGATGAGATTTGGGGCAAGCTTAGCCCTAGGTTCATTGGTCCTTTTGAGATTTTTGATCGAGTGGGAGATGTGGCTTATAGACTTGTATTACCGCCGAGCTTATCAGCCGTGCATCTAGTATTTCATGTATCCATGCTTCGGAGGTATCGCGGCAAATTATCCCACATATTAGATTTTAGCACTGTCTAGTTGGGCAAGGAATTGTCTTATGAGGAGGAGCCGGTGGCTATTCTAGACCGGCAGATTCGTCAGTTGAGATCAAAGATTTTTCCTTCCATTCATGTTCAATGGAGAGGTCAACCTCCTAAGGCATCGACCTAGGAGTCCGATTTTGATATGCGAACCTTTTATCCTTATCTTTTCCTCGACTCGGGTACTTCCTTCTTTTGTCCGTTCGAGGATGAACGATTGTTTTAGAGGTGAAGAACGTGATGACCCAAAAGGTCGTCACCTACTTTAAACTAAATTCTATGTTTTCAAGGCCTTGAAAACCTCATTTAGAGTCACCATGATTTTCGTGCGTAGTCCGTGCACGTTGCTGGGAAGCTTAAATATGAAAATCTATAAAAAATGATAAAACTTGGCTAATAAATGTACTACATAGACTTCGGTCAGCGTTTTGGGTAAACAGACCGGGACCCATAATTTGATGGTCCCGGAGGGTCTGTAGGAAAATATGGAACTTGGGCGTATGCACGGAATCAAATTCTGAGGTCCTAAGCATGAGAACTGAATTTTTAAAGGAAATGTTTTTCTAAAATTGTTTAAGGAAATTTGATTAGAACACGATGATATCTGGCCCGTATTTTGTTTTTAGCTCTGGGTAAAAGTCTTATATATGATTTAAGACATTTCTGTAAAATTTGGTGAAAAACAGATGTCATTTGATGTGATTCGAACCTAAATTGCGAAAGTTGATATTTTATGAAGTTTGAGAAAAATTCTTGGATTTTGAGGTTTAATTCATTGTAATTGAGGTTATTTTGGCAATTTGATCGCACGAATAAGTTTGTATGATGTTGTTGAGTTAGTGTGTGTATTTGGTTTGGAGCCTCGGGGGCTCGGGTGTGTTTCGGAAAGTTTTGGACTTAAGAAAAATTGCAGAAACAGTTGATCTGGTGTACTGATGCTTTCTTCTTCGCGTTCACGGTAGAACCCACATAAACGTGATGCATTAATTTTTATTGAAGGAAAACCCTTCTACGTGAATGAATAGCTCAGGTCGCGAATGCGAGGTATTGGGGGTTTATCCCTTCGCGAACGCGGTCTTGGCCACGTGAACGCGAAGGCCAAGTGGGCTTGGGCAAAGGGTGGTGCAATTATCCTATGCAAATGCAACATCTTGAATGTGAACGCGAGGATCAAGGTGTTTCTACTCCGCAAATGTGAGCCATTATTCGTGAACACGAAGGATTATCCAGCCTAACCCATCATGAACGCGAAGGGTGTGTCGTGACCGCGAATGGTGTTTTTTGCCCAGTGATTTTTATAATATCAAAATAGAACACTTACGGAATTTTTGTAAAATTTCTGAAACCTCTTCTTCTTCAAAGCTCTTAGGCGATTTTTGAAGCATTTCCTCACCATAATCTCTTGGGTAAGTAATCTTTAACTTGTTTTCTTCCATTTTTATCAACAACCACTAGATTGCTAGGCCTAAAACATAAGATTAAGGGTAGAAAAGTAGGGATTGGGTAGAGTTAGGGATTTTTGATTAATGTTGATTTAGACCTCGTTTTGAGGTCAAATTCTGGAACTAATTATATATTTGGGCTCGTGGGTGAATGGGGGTTGGATTTTGGTTCGAACATCTGGTTTTGACCAAGAAAGCGCGGGGTCGATTTTTTGATTTTCGTGAAGAATGATTTGAAAGCTATAATTAGGCATTGGAATTGAATTATTTAGCATTTATTGATGTTATAAAATCAATTATATGTAGATACGATTGATTTGGAGCCGATTCGAAAGGAAAGGCGGTGCGTTTGAGGTAAGAGTCTGGTCTAGCCTTAGCTTGAGGGATTAGGAGTTGTATCCTATTTGCTAATTGCTTCTTGTTGAGTATGACATCCAGGCATGGTAATAAGTATCCATACGTTGGTGTCGAGCATGACTGTGAGCCTTAAATTATTAGATATTGTGTTTTTAAATGTTACTATGGACGCTTTAATTGATGATTCTCGATATTGAGCAAAGATTTAGTTCATTTTTGTGGATTCTATCTATGATTGAGTGTTAGTACTAATTGAGCCGAGTAGGATTTGATTTAGGATTGGGTATAGTTGATTCTCCATTGATGGGATGTTTGTCTTGATATTGTTGCTTCCTTGTCGGGAAGTTATTACATTGCTTTGTTCCCTTGTCAGGATTCCTTGTAATTTTGTGTTGGCTTGTAAATGGGATCGGGTGGTACGCCTACCATGAGATATAATGAAATGGGAATGAGTGGTATGCCTACCACGAGATATAATTAACTGGGATCGGGTGGTACGCCTACCACGAGATTTGATGAAATGGGTGCGGGTGGTAAGCCTACCATATGATATGAGAAAAGGGATAAGGTTGCACGCCTGCAACAAGATGTGAACCGATAGTGAAATCTGCCTTTGTTTCCCTCATCCTTATTAGAAGTTTAATTTTTGGTTTCCAAATAATTCTCTTGAGATTCTATTTTTATTTGTTATTCTCCGAAGCATGTTTCCCCTTCCCAACTTTAATTGTTTGTTCTAGTTTATTATTTTTGCTGTATATGTATATAACTGCACAGGTTTATCTGGAGTCTGGTCCTCGCCGTCACTACATCGTCGGGGTTAGGCCAGACACTTACCAACACATGAGGTCGGTTGTGCTGATACAACACTCTGCACTCTGTGTAGATACTAGAGCAGCACTAGGTTAGCAGTAGTAGGGGAGCCAGCCTTAAGTCCATCGATATTCCGAGGTAGTCCTGCAGGCATTCGTAGGCCCAATGTCTCTTCTGTCGGTCATTATGTCCTGTTTTCATTTGTATTTGGGGCAGACTGTATTTCTTTTCTTCAGACATCTGTATGTAGTATTGATAGACAGTCCGTGAATATTGTGATACCAATTTCTGGATAAAGACGCATGTTGGTATTTTCATCTTAGTTCTTGTAGCTTTAGATTTGCACACTTGTATCACACACAAATTGATTGAAAAAATTGCCTAGCTCCTTTGCTCTCAATTTGGTTTTAACTTCAGCTTATGTGCGATCCTATAAAAGAGAACAATCGTTATATTTATAGAGTTAGTAATAATAGTTTAATTCCGATGGTTCAACTCTGTTCTCTCTCAGAAAACATTCAATTCCATACCAAAACCACCCTAGTCACTTGGCAAAAACCCAATCCTTCTTATGTGAAGATGAATTCCGATGGAAGTGCTTTGCACAATCCTGGCAAGATTGGGGCTGGTATTATCATTAGAGACCATCAAGGGGAAGTAGTTCATGCAATTGCATCCCCACTAGGGGAAGGAACTAACAACCTTGCTGAGACTGAAGCTGCCCTTATTGGTATTACTTGGTGCATTGAAAATGGCTACACTAAGGTGCACCTGGAATCTGATTCTGCCTTGCTTATTCAATGGCTAACTAGTGATATCATTCCACCATGGACCATAGCCAACTCTATCCAACAGCTCAAACAAAGGTGTAACCAATGTGAAGACATAGTATACACCCACACATATAGAGAGGCTAACACTCCAGCAGATTCTTTGTCCAAATTCAGCCATACTCTACCTAGTATCATCCATTTTCACACCACTTCTGAGTTGCCTCATCACATCAGGGGACAAGTCATATTGGATAAGAGGAGTATACCTTCACTTAGATCCAAAAAGACCAACAGAATCATAATCTCCCAACCTCATACCTCCTCATGGTCCAATGGTTATGGTTGAGCCTTAAACACCCCTTTAAAACCCCACCAATGTGCTTTGATCACTCACTGAACTATGTCACCCCACAACAACACACAGGCCACCCAAACTTCTCACATCTGGAAAAACAATTCACCCCTCAAACACACCAAACCAATACTCCCATACCACAATACACACTTAACCACAATCCCAGAAGAACGAGCAGAAGTGCATATGTTTTCACTAATGCAGCTCCTTGTTTTGCAGGTATCTGGTATGACCAATTGAAATGGTTATTTGGAATTTCATTTTCCCAAAACATGATCAATGGTACCATCACATTCAGAGAAGAAGGCCTATTGACATGGACTCCAAGAGTGGTATTAGTCACCATGTGGCTCATTCTCTTGGACAACTGTCAATGGCTACACTACAAGCAACAAAGCAATCTTATGATCCTCATAGTGCACAAACAACTCACAGTTCATGGCACCAATGACGAACCACTTAGATATTGTCATTACACCAAGGCAACAGGAGATACTGTCGCATGTAGCAGACAACAACACCAGCTACAATGCAAAGACAATTACCTCCCTTCTCACTGCTTGTCTTCAGCAGCTTTTCACTGCAACTGCTTCCTACACACTGAGCATATACTCACCTAATTGGAGACCCCACAAGAACCTGCAATTAGTGCGTACATCAGGGATACCTTATTGCTCCCCTCTCCCCAGACTCATCTCCAGTGCACACAAGAACCTGGAGACTGAGCTCCCCTTTTCTAACAGTTTGCTTCCTTTTACAGGTACCTTGAGAGCATTGGTTTATCTGGCTTGTTTTCAGCTAGTGGTATTAGTATCCCAGATACTCATTCTACTGAAAACAAATCACATAACCCAAGTATCTCATCACTCAATCACAGGCAACTACCAACAAGTAGGAACTCCCCTTGTTCCATTGACAACACATGCCCCTGTCAATGCTGCAGTCTAGAGGAGATCATACCCAGGGGACCAGACCTGTCACATGCTCCAATCAAAGCACTTCATCAACATGACAGTCAAGAAGCAACAACTTCACATTGCTCTCCCTCTTCTGTCAAGAGTTCTTGTCACAATAGAACTTTTGACAGTCACCATAGATGTTTGATATGCACAGGTAACCTGAGTGGGCTTGTTAATGTGGTGTCTCCTCAGTCAGTGGTATTAGCATCCGTACTCATTCTGATGAGAAGCCATAACATGAATCAAGTCACCCACCTAAGGTGCAACCTTAACAAGCACCTCACCACTGAATGGATGATACTACCAGTAAATCTACTGTCAGAATCATTGGACTTTCAAGATTGTTTGGAACCACGTTTCCAATCCAACTGATTAGTATACTTAGGTCTTTTACCTTATGTATAGGTAGCCTAAATGTATCTCCTTTTGTATCTCAGTAGGTCTCTTACACTTTGTTAGTAGAGACACCATGCATTATGTAAACTACCATAGATCACAGGTTTTTCCTTTCAAAATGATGAAAGGTTTTACATGTTCACTATCATGGAGGTCAGGTTTATGCCCCCCTCCACTTTGTATCCTTGTTTTATATTATATGAAAATCAAAAAAAAAAAATTAAAAAAGAAAAAAAAAAAAGAAAAAATTGTGGATCCTTTACCAATTTAAGTCCAAGAACAACTCTAACTCCCAATCCATATTCGTATCCGGATGTAATTCTCTTTTCATAAGGAGACTTCAACTCCTTATCCTATATGCAATCTTTTTGATCAACTCAGAAGATAATCATCAAGATATTGCTACTTAACCCCAAGGACGTATCCTCATCACGTGCACCTCATGTGTATGAGCTATAACAACTTTATCACCTAAGATGAACCTGGTCCTTCACTGAGTTCGTTTGTCAGTCTTCAAAACTTCAACTTATCTTGGGCAAACAAATCCACCTCGTGGCATACATATCTCAGGCCCTCGGCCTCAAATCAGTATCAGGGTTTCCTCACAACATAGGCCATTAGCCTTACAAAGTCAGAATCTCATAGATAACCCCTCAAACAATAGTATAACAGTGTTTCTCAGCCCAAACATCATTTAAAATGTCATTTGAGTAAATACTGCTGAGTATGAAAATAGTGAAAAATAACATGAATAAGTTCAAGTATAAAGTCAAAACAGTGAGGAAATATCAATGAAAAGCCCCGAATGGTTCAAAAAATTGGCACTAGGCCCAAATATGGAATTCAACCTAAATAATGATGATAGAAAATAGTTTTCAATCAAATACGCAGTAAAATCATCAATCGGTATACACCAAGTCACAATCTCCAATAGTGTACGACCCTACGCTCGTCATCAACGTGTGCCTCACCTCAACATAGCACTACGATGTGCAATCCGGGGTTTCAAACCCTCAGAATATCATTTACAATCATTACTCACCTTGAACCTGTCAAATATCTAGCTCTCGGTGCCTTTGCCCCTCGAATCGGCCTCCACTCGCATCAAATCTGTCCAAATTAAAATAAGGACATCAAAATACTCTAAGGGAATGAAGCCCAAGCAAAAATAATCAATAAATGACACAAATCCTAAAATTACCAAAACCTGACCCCCGGGCTTACGTCTCAGAATTCAATATTTGTTTTCACCAATGGAATCTTATCACTCCACTAGTTCATATATACCGAGAACACTGAAATCGGAGTCCAAATGATCCCTCAAATCTGCATATCTTGGCTTAAGTTTCTAAGCCCAAGTTTTGCCTAATTATTCAAAATTTCTAGCTCTGATCCGTGAAATAACAGCATAGAAATTAGATTCAAGTCTGAATTCCTTACCACAATGATGTTCCCTTGAAATCCCTTTTCCAAATCACCCAAAAGGCTCCAAAGCCGAGAGAAAATGGTGAAAATGGCTCAAAATCGTGAATGAACTGACTTATATGTTGTGCTCGACATTCCGTATCTATTGTACTTCAACGCATCTGCGGTATCATATTTGCGGTTAAATCCTCCGCTTCTGCAAAAATCTATAACATGCCCCAGAAATTGCATATGCGATAAGCCTATGACTCCGCAGGTGTGGTCCCTCACCGCATCTGCGATTCCTGGAAAAATCTCAACAATTCACTTTTGCGTCTCCCCTTCTGCATGTGCGGAAATGCACCTACGGTCCCCAATCTGCAGGTGCGAAAACACTAGAAGTTGAAAATTCAGCAGCTGCAACAACACTCCAACTTCTCTGTCAACCATCTGAAATCACCCCGAGGCCCCCGGGACCTCAACCAAAAGCACAAACATATCCTAATACCTTATTCAAACTTGTTCCAATTATCAAAACACCTCAAACAACTTCAAATCAAGCAAAACGTATCGGATTCATGCTTAAGTTTCAAAAAACTTTCTAATTTCACTACTGATAAAAAACAAACCAAACCACGTCCGAATAACCTGAAATTTTGCACACACGTCTCAAATGACATAACAAAGCTAGTGCAACTCTCAGAATATCATTCCGACCCCTATATCAAAATCTCACCTATTAGCCAAAAATTGCCAAAATATCAACTTCGCCAATTCAAGCCTAAAACTACTCCAAAACTCCAAAGCCCATTCTGATCACACTTCTAAGTCGTAAATAACCTCCGGGAGCTAACTGAACCATCTGAACTCACACTCGATCCCTCTAACACATAAGTCAACATCTGATTGACTTTTCTAACTTAAACTTCCTTAAAAGAGACTAAGTGTCTCAAACCTTATCAAAATCATTCCGAATTCGATCCGACCAACCTGATACCATAAAATACAGATAACAAAGTATAAAGAAACATAAATGGGAAAAATAGAGTGGTAACTCATGAGACAAATGGCCGGGTCATCACATCCTCCCCAACTTAAATAAATGTTCATCCTGAATGAGCCAAGAAACATACTTGAAGCCTCAAACAGGTGAGGATATCTATCCCGTAGCTCCTGCTCGGTCTCCCAGGTAGCCCCCTCCATGGGCTGACCTCTCCAATGCACCTTCACTAAAGCCATATCTTTTGACCTCAACCTCCAAACCTGACGACCCAAAATAGCTACTGGCTCCACATCATAGGCCAAATAATCATCCAACTGAATCGTGTTGAAATCCAAAAAATGAGACGGATTCCCAATATACTTCCGAAGCATAGAAACATGGAATACCGAATCCACACTCGACAAACTGGGTGGCAAAGAAAGCTCATAATCCATCTCCCCAATCCTCTGAAGTACCTCAAAAGGCCCAATGAACCGCAAACACAACTTCCCTTTCTTCCCAAATCTCATAACACCCTTCATGGGTGAAACCTTCAACAAAACCTTCTCATCAAACATGTAGAACACATCTCGCACCTTCCTATTAGCATAACTCTTTTGCCTCGGCTGTGCTGTACAGAGCCTCTCCTAAATCACCTTTACCTTCTCTAATGCATCATGTACTAAATCTATCCCTAATAGCCTAGCCTCACCGAGCTTGAACCAACCAACTGGAGATCTACACTATGTCCCATAAAAAGCCTCATATGGCGCCATCTGAATAATCGACTAGTAGATGTTGTTATAAGCAAACTCTGCGAGTGGTAGGAATTGATCCCATGACCCCCAAAATCAATAACACAAGCACGCAACATGTCTTCCAATATCTGAATAGTATTCTCGGACTGCCCGTCCATCTGAGGATGAAAAGATGTGCTCAACTCAACCTGAGTGCCCAACCCTCGCTGCATAGACCTCCAAAACTGCGATGTAAATTGAGTTCCCCTATCTGAAATAATGGAAATGGGACCACCATACAAACGAACAATGTCCCATATATATCTCTTCCAACCGCTCTGAAGAATAGGTAGTACACACAGGAATGAAGTGCGCAGACTTGGTCAGTCGATCCACAATCACCTAAACAGCATCGAACTTTCACAACGTCCATGGAAGTTCAACAATAAAGTACATAGTGATCCTTTCACACTTCCACTCTGGAATATCCATCCATTGGAGCAAGCTGCCCAGTCTCTGATGCTCATATTTCACTTGCTGACAATTGAGACACCAAGCTACAAATCCTACAATGTTTTTCTTCATTATTCTCCACCAATAATGCTGCCTCAAATCCTAATACATCTTTGTGACACCTGGATGAATGAAATATCGCGAGCTATGGGCTTCCTCTAGAATCAACTCCCGAAGCCCATCCACATTAGGAACCCAAATCCGGAATTGCATCTCAAACACTCCATCATCACCGAAGGTCATATCTTTGGAATCATCATGCTGAACTCCATCCCGGAGGACAAGCAAATACAGATCATCATACTGGCGCTCTCTCATGCGATCATATAAATAAGATCGAGAAACTACATAAGCCAAGACCTCACAAACCGATTGGCCAAGGCCTGAACATCAACCACAAGAGGTCTCTCCCCAACTGGAATATATGCCAAACTCCCCATACTCACTGCCTTTCAGCTCAAGACATCAGCTATCACATTGGTATTTCCTGGAAGGTACAATATAGTAATATTATAATCTCTAAGCAACTCTAACCATCTCCACTGCCTTAAATTAAGATCATTTTTCTTGAAAAAATGTTGAAGACTAGGATGATCAGAGAACACCTTACAATATACGACATACAAGTAATGCCTTTAAATCTTCAATGCGTGAACTATGGCAGACAACTCCAACTCATGAACGGAGTAGTTATTCTCATGGGGCTTCAACTGACGAGAAGCATAAGCAATAACTCTACCCTCCTAAATTAACACGCAACCAATCCCAACTCTTGAAGCATCAAAATACACGGTATATAAACCTGAAACTGATGGCAAAACTAACATTAGAGTTGTGGTCAATGCTGTCTTGATCTTCTGAAGGCTCTCCTTACACTCATCCAACCATACAAATGAAGCACCTCTCTGAGTCGATTTGGTCAAGGGCGATGCGATAGATGAGAATCCCTGAACAAACGGGCAATAATAGCCTGAAACCCAGAAAACTTTGAATGCCAGTAGTTGAGGACAGTCTGAGCCAACCCTGCACCGCCTCTATCTTCTTTGGGTTAACCTGAATACCCTCACTGGACACCACGTGTCCCAAAAATGCTACTGAACTGAGCCAAAACTCACACTTGGAGAATTTCACGTAAAGCTTCATATCCCTCAATCTCTACAACACAACTTTCAAATGCTCCGCGTGCTCCTCTTAACTATGCAAATACACCAGAATATCATCAATGAAGATTATCACGAATGAATCAAAGTAAGGCCAAAACACATTGTTCATCAATGCATGAATGCTGCTAGGGCATTGGTCATCCCAAAAGACATAACCAGGAACTCATAATGACCATATCTGGTCCTAAAAACTATCTTAATAATATTTGAATCCCTGATCTTCAATCGGTGATAACCTAAACGGAGATCAATCTTAGAGAACACTCTCGGTCCCTGAAAATGGTCAAATAAATCATCAATACAAGGCAAAGGATACTTGATCTTAATTGTTACCTTGTTCAATTTCCTATAATTAATGGACATTCTCATAGTGCCATCCTTCTTCTTCACAAACAGAATCGACGCGCCCCAAAGCGGTACACTAGGCCGAATGAACCCCTTATTAAGGAGCTCCTAAAGCTGCTCATTTAACTCCTTTAACTCCGATGGTATCATACGATAGAAATAGGCTGAGTGCTTGGCACCAGATCAATACCAAAACCAATATCTCTGTCCGGTGGCATGCCCGACAGGTCTGCAAGAAATACCTCAGGAAAATCCCTCACAACTGGAACAGAATCAATACTGGGAGTCTCAGCTTCGACATCCCTCACAAAGGCTAGATACCAAAGACAACTCTTCCCAACCATAGACTGGGCTTTCAAGAAAGAGATCACTCTACTAGGAACATAATTAGTCACACCTCGCCACTCGATTTGTGGCACACCCAGTATAGCCACTGTGACTGTCATAGCATGACAATCCAGAATAGCACAAAACAGAGATAACCAATCCATGCCCAAAATAAGATATAAATCCACCATGCTCAATAATAATACATTCACTCGGGTCTCTAGATCACAAATAGTCACCACACACGACTAGTACACATAGTCTACAACAACAATATTGCCTACCGAGGTAGACATATGAACAAGTAAGGTAGGAAACTCATTGGGTGTACCTAAATAATAAGCAAAGTATGATGCCTATGTTGCTCGATCATTCTTGACAAAGAGAATGGCATACTTAGGTCTCAAGATGAGATTCTAAAAGAGTTCGCAATATCAGAAGAAATTCTTCCTTGATTCCTTTGACTTGAGACTACTACTTGTATTTCCTTTACTACTCTTTCTCTCTCCTCAGTTGCTTCTTGAGCCAACAAAATTTTTGCTTGTCTTTCCTTGATACTTTGAAAATGAGGATTGGGTAGTACACCAGATATGGACTAAACTATCTCACGACATTCTAAACTCAGCTCACGTACCACTTTAATGGCCGAACAGCCCAACCCTTAGAACATACTACAGCCCCGGGTGGCCTTGTGTGTTGGCCAAAGCTACAACAGTAACATTGAACCCTTGATTATTTTCGAAGATCTCGAAAGGATCTTTCACTTCGGAGGAGAATTCACAAAATACTATTTCTATCAAGAATTGAATTGACCTTTCCCTTATTTTGACTTTCAAGTCATCGAAAACAAAAAAGAATAAAGGTAGCAAATTTTGGCTACCTTTTGGGACATACATAAGAAAAGGTGGAACCAGTATCAAATAATACAAAGGTATCTCTGTGGAAAACTGAAACAATACATGTAATAAAAGCATCTGAAGCAATAGCATCGGGTCTGCCTAGGAGAGCATAGAAATGGGCCTGACCGCCCCTCATTGACCTCCCCCTTTGGGGTGAACCCTAGCTGGGTGGTGTGTGGTAGTGAAGCAAGTGGCGCTGAAGCCGATAAATGACCCCTCTACTGGGATGAACTAGCAAAACGATGAGGACACTGCCTCCATATGTGGCCCATCTCACCACATGCATAACAACTCCAAGGTGCTGGAGAAGGGGACAGAAGGGAACACATTGCACCAAAGTGAGTAGTAGATGCACTCGGCATAGAAGAGCCCTGAACTAAGGGAGCACATGATGAACTTTGTGCTGGAAGTGCACTAATTAATGACTGGCCCTGATGAGAACTGTGAAAACCAAGACCCAAAAACCCACCACGATAACCTAGATGTGCTGGCTGAGCAAGCCTAAATGGACCGCCTCTACCGTGTTGGAACTGGCCTCTCGACTGGCCACCACTATAACTACCAGTTCTTCGAGGCCTCTTAGCCTCCCTCTCCTCTCGCTCCTAGTAACGAATAGACTCAATCTCTCAGGAAATATCCACAACCTCCTTGAATGTAGCACTAGTCACCCTCTCCCTGGTCATGATAATACGAAGCTGATAAGTAAGACCATCAACAAACCTCTTAATCCGCTCTCTATCTGTCGAAACCAACCAGATGGCATGACGAGCCAACTCGGAGAACCTCAACTCATACTGAGACACGGTTATCTCCCCCTGATACAACCACTCAAACTGCCTACACAGCTCTTCTATGCGAGACTGTGGCACATACTTTTCCAGAAAGAGAACAAATAATTGCTGCCAGGTAAGGGGTGCCGCACCAATAGGCCTACGCCTCTCAAAATCCTCCCACCAAGTGAAAGAAGCTTTTGAAACTAATAAGTAGTGAAAGCGACCTTGCTGGTCTCCAGAATACCTATTGTACGAAGCATTTTTTGACACGTATCCAACAAACACTAGGCATCCTCACCCTCTACACCACTAAAACGGAGGTTGAAGTCTACCAAACCTTTGCAACCTACCTTTCTCATCCTCTGGCATAACAAAAACTACATAGTCCTTGGCAGCAACAACTAGTTGGGATGTGGTGCCTCCAGTGTTTGTACTCCCTGAACTACTAGATTGAGTGTATGGGCGGCGGGAGTTTAAGAGCCTCCCACTACCTGAGAAGTAGCTGTGACATTAGAATTGTGACCGCCTGAGCAAGGCTAGTGCATACTATTAATATCTGAGCCAAAGTCTCCTAAAGACCCAGAATCACAACTGGTGCTGCTAAAGCGTCCACAACTGGGACCTGATCCTGAACTGGGGTAGCTGGTGGATCTGCATGTGTTGCCCTAGCTGTTGTGCCCCTATCATAACCACGACCGCGTACTTGGCCTCTGGTGGCCACAACTAGTGGTACTGGTGGTCATCCATCCTGGCCAGTAGTTCATGTCCTCACCATTTGTGAAAGAATAGAGTAATGTCACACCTCTTTTTTTACTGAGCTTACTACACCTCGGGAAGGGATATAGTAAAGGAAAAAGTTTTTCCACTTAAAGGACAGTCGGAACGGAATTTATTTATTTAGATTTAGAGTCACCACTTGGGAGATTAATGGTGTCCCAAGTCACCGGTTGAATCCCGAACCGAGGAAAGTTTGACTCTGTAAATAGTCCGCAAACCAAAAATCCAGATAAGGAATTCTGATAACCCGGGAGAAAGTGTTAGGCATTCCCGAATTCCATAGTTTTAGCACAGTCGCTCAACTTTTGTATTTGATTTTATCTAATTTTAATACATGTTCTACTTTTATATGCCTTTTTTTTTTAATCAACTACTTTATTTTTACTTATTATTTATTTTTTAACAATTGCAACATCATGAAAATGTATCTCGAATCACGCCGTACCAGTACGCCCGTGACTTTTAAACATATTTCGACTTCGTTGAGATTTGGATTTGGGTTGCATGAAATGCACACCCGTATTAGGAAGGTAATATTATTATAAATCGCACCTAAAGAAACTGCATATTTATTTACTTTGAGAAAGACCGTGAAATTCACTAAATGGTCCTTCCAAATCTAAAACATTTAGTAAGTAATTAATGAGGACCCTGCAATTGTATTTTTAAAGTGGTGAGGCTCATCTCATCATTTTATTTAAGGTCATTCCTAAAGTATACTATATTTTCTACGTGTTTTATCTCTAATAACAAGGGAAAAAACTTAATTGTTTATCATTGCCTAATAGTTTTACATTTAGGCCACAAACTCATAGGAGTTCAGGCCTTAAATCACATTGAACTTAACCGCAACCCATGCAGCAACATCCTGGTCCAATTTAAAATGAGATGAGGCTCGAATTTAGGCCATTCATGTAGATACCTGGCCTAATGGCCCAAGCCAATCTAATTTGATATTGTATGGACCACGCCCGTGCATAGCCATCACACATACTGAACTTGGGCTGTTCATTAAGGCCTTGAATCAAAATTAACCTACTCAACTGAAGACAATTTTATTTCATTTTCAGATTATTGCAATTTTAATTCGAGTTCAAACTAATTTAGCTACTTAACTACCAGAAAATTTCCTTTACTTTCAATCCATTACTTTCAATCCAAGTATACCTATTAATTCTGTTTTTTACCAGTTCTAATATCAATTAAAATCGAATCTAATGAAAAACTGAGATTTCAAAGTAAAAAAAAAAGATATTAGTATTGCCGTATGGAAAACCGTTCAAACGAAACATTTGAGGTTATTACTTCAAACATTAATTACATTAAACAAAACTAATTACAATTATAATCGACTTCAACTAACAAATAAGTTGATATTCAAATAATCATGAATTCAATAGGAGTTATATAGACATTTGCTAACATAGACTTTAGCATACGGATTTATACTATATAATCCACAATACTACTTAACTAACAACTACAAAGTAACAATTTACCTAATGTTTACTTGAATCACTAATAACAGTCCAGATTCAGTCCAGTTTAATTATAAATTTATACTATTCCTAACGAATACACAAGGCTAGTTAATTTTTACATCAAATATACTCAATAGACATGAAAACAGGAACAGTAAAACATGAGGAACATATAAACTTCTTCAGTTTCTATTTTACTTCAATTTTGAGATTACATCACAGGAGGTGGATTATACCTGGAAAATGAAGATAAATCAATGAGATTGTAGGTCACAACAGTAGAATTAGGATCAGCAACAGAAAACTCAACAGCAATTAACCACAGCCTCAGATCAACACTAGATCAAACAGAGACATCAGAAAAACAATAACAACATACAACTCAATGAACATCATCAAATGATCTTCAAAATTGATGTGATCAACTAATATAACAGTAATTTCCGGATTACTTCTACTATTTTTGGTATTTTTATGTGTAAATGAATGATTTCTAAAATAAAAGCTTGAATTGCAGAGATTGACACAAACAACTTAGTATTTGGAGACTTCAAAGCTTTTCAAAATTTAGAACCCCTTTCTAAAGGATTAGGTGTGCCTATTTATAGAGTTCAAAAGAGAGGGAGATTTAAATTTCAGTAATTATGCATTGGTCCATCTTATTTCATATTTTACCCCCTACTCTTTATTATTTATTTAACTAATTACCCCTATTTTTGAAAAAATGCACTAATGACCCCATCTAGAACATTCTTCCCTAAGATAATCCCTTAATTGCCCCTACTTCTTTAGAAAATCTTCCCTTTTAACCTTTCTTATGCCCAAATTACCCTTAGTCCCTTAGGTGTATAATAATTAAGCCATTTTATGTTCTGAAATCTGCCATCACTCCCTTAGGATTACTACAATTAAACCAATTTAGTATTCCCCAAACCACCCATGATACCAAATTTTAACTAATAGCCCTACCGCTCTTACCCTTTACCCCTAATTTTGACTATTATTTACAAAACCAACTTCATACAGATTTTCAGAGTTACCTACAGATTATTCCATCAAAAAAAAGAAAAAAATAAACTACTTACTAACTAGCTATAACCAATCGCATGGTTGTTGTCAATTTAGTCCCAAACTTACAAATCAAAATTAACAAAATAATTAGCAAGATTAACCAATTTCACAAGCAGATAAAATAAACAGCATAAATTATTTTAAGAATCTAGTGAGGATCTATTTTGCTTAAACCCTAAAATAATGTTAACAATTGACAACAGAAAACCATCAAAGATTATTTTTGTATTTTTTATTATATCTTTTATTTTAAAATTTCAAACCAGTATCAATCTTCAAGTAGGCAAGAGTAATAACCAGATATATACCCAAGGAACCAAGAATCATTCATGCATAAAAAAATCAAAGGAAAGAATACTTAGCTTTCTACAGTCTTTCTTCTTCTTTTCTTCCCTTTCTTTTCTTTAAGACATGACCCCGGCATTTATGAAGCCTTTTTCTTGAATTTTGGTCACTGGAGTGCTTTGATTTGAGACTTTGAGCCACTCTAGTAATTATTAGGGTTTTAAAACCTTCAAACATAGATTAAGAATGGTAAGGGTTGGTATGATTTTGAAGTGTTTTGGATAGAGTGACGTTCGGCGGAGTTAGGCTTTCGGCAAAACATTTGTTTCAAGATTTGAGCTGATGTGGACTGATTCGAGGGAAACGGAATTTAGAGTTGGAAAAGAGGAACTCCTAGTGGTTCATGGGTGTTAATGGCGAAGTGTTTGGCTTAAGTTTTGTTCGCCGGAGTAGGATTCCGGTGACACTAAATCTAATATTTGAGGATTTCCGGTGTGTTTTGAGGGAAACAGGGTAGAAGTGTGAGAAGGGGAGGTCAAGGCAGTTCAGGGGTGTAAAGGCTGGAAGTTTTGGTGGGTGGTGTCGTATCCTACTGGCGAGGGTTCCGGCGAGATGTTGAGAGAAAAAGAGGGCGGCTAGGGTTTGTACTCGGAGAAGAGAAAGATGAAATGATACAGGGGTATAACATTTTTGTATATTTTAAACTAATTAATGATATGAGACCGTTAGATCACATGAATTGCCGGCTCAAATTTATTACATTTAAAATGGTGTCGTTTTTGTTTTAATGAAGACATGACCATATCCATTAGATCAGATGAATGAACGATCTAGATTAGCTTCTTAACACGATGTCGTTTCTTTATTCAGTGGCCTTCATCACATGTCCGTTGGGTCAGTTGAGTGAACTGCTCAGATCTTTTCATTTAACGGGGTCATTTTGGGTATCTCCTAGGCTGACCAGATATAGAAATTTATGTTGGGTTGGTAGACTGGGTTATTTGTTTTGGGCTTGGGGGGGTTTGGCCCCAATAGTTATCCTTTATTTTGTATTTTTTAATTTTGTATATATTTTTTACAATTATTTTCACTTGTATTATTTGTATTATTTTTTTTGTATTGCTATTTTCTGTATTTTATATTTTCGTATTTCTGTATTTTTCTTTTGTATTTTGTATTTATTTTCTGATTATATTTCTATTTTTATGGTAATTTCAATTAAAGTGAAAAAATGTTATTTTCTTTTGATTTTTCTTTAAAATTTGAATTAATACTATATTTGTAAAATTAAGCCCTCTAATGTATGTGTATTTTTCTTTTGTATTTTTTATTCGTTACTATGAATTAAAATGCAACAAATAACACCAATTTCAACAAAAAATTCACAAAAATGGTAAAATAATAAAAATTATTTATTTGAATCTTTTGGAATAAAATTGCTTAGGGTAAAAATCATGCGCTCACAGTTGCCCCTCTTTGCTCGGGAACACGAAGAGTTTTCGTCCAAAGATAAGTGAGCGGTAATGAGGGATTTTTTCCCATTCGCTTATTCCTTGTGAAGCATTTTTGAAAAAAATTGATCGCATCCTGCTTTGGAGATTGCCTACATATCATGGGCTAAACAGGAATCAGGTCATTGTAGTTCAGAAGTGTCTGGTAGCTGGGACTACTAGGAGTTGTGATCTCATTGTTGTTATTGTTGTTACTGCTTGTTGACCCCCCATATTACACCGTGTAAAGATAAAAAAGCTACCTAGGCTATGCCCTATTATTTACAAAATCCTATCTAATGTCTGGTATCTCGTGTTCTTGAATTGCCTTGATCTTGCATTTTGCATTCTTTCAATATAACTTTGACTATGTCCATTCTTCAGGTGGACTCCTGCTTGTATTTGCTTGAAAAGTATTCCCTTGTTCTCCAGGTGGGCTCCTGCTTGTGATTACTTGAAAAAGTATTCCTTTGTTCTCCAGGTGGGCGCCTGTTTACAAAAACATACAAAGAAAATTTTTCTGCCCTAGTATGGTGATTGGGCGCATCATGTTATTAAAACTCAAAACTAAATGGCACTTCCCTTATTTTCCAGGTAGGTGCCTGCTTGCCGAAATTGAAATGTATTCCCTTATTCTTCAGGTAGGCGCCTGCTTACTGAACTTGATATGTATTCCCTTGTTCTTCAGGTGGGCGCCTGCTTACAAAAACATACAAAGAAAATTGTTCTGCCCCAGTATGGTGACTGTGCACAACATATTATCAAATATACCAATTGAAGGCTAAGATTTATACTTTCCTTATTTTACAGGTGGGCGCCTGACTGTTGATGCTTGAAATGGATTCCTTTGAATATTGTTGCTTTTCCTTAAAACTTGAACTGTCCTCCCTTGTTCTCCAGTGGGTGCATGACTTCTACGACTTTTCGTGTTCCCTTGTTATCCACATTGGTCACATTCACTTTAAAGTGATGTAATAACCCGGCCCGTCATCATGTGAGTTATGACCCCGTTCCCCCCCCCATATGCTTGTTCATGTTTCAATATGTGTGTTTGGTGAGTTTGGGTCAATTCGGATCGAGTTTGGTAGGAAATAAGACAAATAGTCTCCTAGAAGAATGAATAGTTGGGAAAAGTCAACTGGACATTGAATTGTGAGTTAGAGAGCTCAGAATAAAATTGTGATCATTCGGTCAGCTCCGGGACGTCATTTGTGGCTTAGGAGAGTGATCGGAATTAAATTTGGAGGCCCAGTGTAGTTTTAGTCTTAAAATGGCTAAGGTTGAATTTTGGCAAAATCCGAACGGTAGTTGAGATATTGATCTGGAAGTTGGAATGGAATTCCAATAGTTTCAGTAGCCCCGTTAAGTGATTTTGGATATGCCTGCAAATTTTCAGGTCATTCGGAAGTCGTTTGGTCAAGTTTTTGGTCGTATTTTGGTTTTGGAAGTTAAAATGACACTTAAGCTTGAATTCGCTTGGATTCGATGATTTCCGTGTTTAAGGGCGTGTTTTTAGTGTTGGAGCAGGTTTGTATCGTGTCTTGGAGTATGTTGGTGTTTTTCGTTGGGGTCCCGGGGGCCTCGGGATAAATTCGGGGGTCCAAACGGACCATTTTGAGCCAAAATGAACTGCTAAAATGCTGCAATAAAATTGCAGGTTATTTGTTCTCTGCGATTGTGTATATGGCCACGCGATCGCGTAGTGTAACGGAGAGAGATGGAAAGTTTGTTCTTCGCGATCGCGACATGAGGGATGCGATCGCGTAAGGTTAAGGGTTTGTTCATCGTGATCGCGAGGCTATTGATACGATCGCATAAGGTTTGTTTCGAAAGCAGTACGATCGCGGTCGATATGATGCAATTGCGTAGAATGGCCAGGTTGAGCACTGCGATCGCGGATGAGCCCACACAATCGCATAGAAGGAAAACCGGTCGCCCAAAGTCTGTGCATCACGATCGCATGCCAAAGGCTGCGATCGCATAGAGTATCGAGGGCTGGCAGTGAATTTAAGTCCAGAACATTTCATTCGCGTCTCATTTGCTAAAAACCCCCATTGTTGAGTTAATAGAGAGCAAAGTGAAGAGAAATTGAAGGTATTTCACCGGGTTATCATCGGAGGTAAGTTTTATGGTCCAAATACGTATTTTTATCTTAGAATCATTCTCTATTTCACTGAAATTGGAAGAATTAATAGGGGAATTTATCCCTAAGCCAGGGTTATGATAAAACGTTATTTAAATGGACTTGGTCCTTCCCGACTGATAGTTTATTGTGTATTATGACTGAGAATGAGCTTATAACTGTGTAGTTGGACTGGCAGACATGTTTGGGGCCTTGTGTCGATCTATAGAATATTAGGGAAACCTGTAGAGCTAGGTGACCTTTATATCATGCTAGGTACATACACTCAGCCTTAGAATATCATGTTGGATACATACACTCAGCCGTAGAATATCATGCTGGATACGTACACTCAGCTGTAGTTTATCATGCTGGATACATACGCTCAGCCGTAGTATATCATGCTGGATACATACACTTAGTCGTAGTATAGCCGTATAGCATATCATGAGCCAGTACTAGATGTATACTTTGAGAGAGAGTACCTAGGGTGGGATTCCCTGATCTAGCTGAGTGGGCTTGAGAGGCCAAGTCTATACTGGCTAAGATAGGGTCGAGGACCCACTGTGAGATATTATATTGTTCCTGAAAGGCCAAGACTACGCTGGCTGAGACATGGTCGAGGACCCACTGTGAGATACTAGATGTGTACTGTGAGAGAGACTACCTAGGGTGGGATTCCCTGTTCTAGCTGAGTGGGCCTGAGAGGCCAAGTCTGTACTGACTGAGATAGGGTCGAGGACCTACTATGAGATATTATATTGGGCCTGAGAGGCCAAGTCTATATTGACTGAGATAGGGTCGAGGACCCACTATGAGATATTATATATATATATGTGGATCGGGTTGCATACCGCAACAGATATTATATTGGATCGGGTTGCACACCGCAACAGATATTATATTGGATCGGGTTGCACGCCGCAACAGATATTATATTGGATCAGGTTGCACGCTGCAACAGATATTATACAAGTGGGACGGACTGCACACCGCAGTATTATTGCGCTTGGGCTGTAGGAGCCCCTTCGGAGTCTATACACATTCCCAGTGGGCGCTGGTATATATTATTGGATCGGGATGCATGCCGCAGCAGTATATATATATATATATATATATACATATATTTAGGATCGGACTGCACGCCGCAGTAACATAGCGCTTGGGCCGAGGGAGCCCCTCCAAAGTCTGTATACAACCCCAGTGAGCGTCGTCGACGTTAAATGGAGCGGGCTGCACGCCACAACGTTATATATATATTGGAGCGGGCTACACGCCACACTGTTATATGTATTGGAGCGGGCTGCACGCCGCAGCATTATACTTACATATATATATACCTATATATATTGGAGCAGGCTACGCGCCGCCACATTATAGACATATGTATACACACACACACATTCCTTATAAATGTTTATGTACACACACACACACATATATATATATATATATATATATATATATATATATATATATATATATATATATATATTGGATCGGCTGTACGCCGTTGTAGTACGAGTGAGGACTAGGTCAGGTGTGGGACCATGGTGAGATAGATGTGGACTGGAAGTGGGGGTATTCACTATAGAGATGACTTAGTGAGGTTACCCCTTAGAACTGTTTATTGGTAGTACATGTGTTCTCAATTCAGTTGTTATTTATTATTATTACTTACTGAGCTGAAATATACTCACCCCACTCCCCTGCACTTTTTGTGCAGATATACAGGTTCAGGAGGGCAGTTGAGCTATCGCAACTGCTTTATTACCACCATTCCGTGGAGACTTCGAGGTAGCTGCCGACGTCCGCAGTGTCTGACCTCTTCCTCTTCATCATTTTGTTGTTTCCATTCTGCTTAAACTTAATTATGTAGTAGATCTCATTTGTAGAAGCTCAGACTTGTGACACCACGATTTGGTTGGGACTGTATTTGTGTATTTCCTTTCTACATTTCTTGATTTCTCGATATGGGGACGCTTGTACTTATCCTCGGGAGGCTGCAAACCTTTTAGGAAAGCTTCAAATTCTTGAAACTCATATCATGCGTACTTGATTCAGCTTGAGGTATGATTCTTGAAATTCCTTTTACACATTGATGTGCGCACTCGAGTGCTTAGTGATAAATTTGCCTTGATGTCTTATGATTCCCCAACCGAGGGCGAGATATAACCTCTGTGAGTTCATATTGGGCCAGTTGGGAGGACTTGAGGCCGGATCTTTGTCTATGTCTTGAGCACCGAGCATTCTGATTTTGTGAGCTGGAGTTATAAACTTATATGTTTAGTATGATCCCTAACTGTGGGAATGTCGGCTAGATATCCATGTGATATGTATCATGGTGGAAGGTGTGCTGAAATACTAAATTGAGGCAAAGCAGGTAGGTTATCTCTTGCGGAGTACCCTTAGGTGAGCTGATACTTATGTGTAATTGAAAGGTATTTGATTTGTATTGAGATTTAGGTTGTTGATATACCTTGTAGTATCTTGTCAAGTTGTGGACATGTATTGTTAGGATGGTTTTAGTGATTATCTGGTAGGTGGATAGGCCAAATTACAAAGGAAACTCTATCGAAATTTTTGGAAAAAAATTGGGACTTAGAAAAATATTTCTATCACCTAGAGAGTAGGCTTAAATGTTGTGTGTGAATAAATACAAGAATTGTAGAAGAGTTAAGATTACTAATGATTCGACTCTCTACTAAAGCTTATATATGACTTGAGTTTAATCTCACTATAGCAATGTGGCATCATTTGAGTAACAATACCATGAGTGGTTAAAAGTGCCTTGGTATATGGCTTTGAGCCAAGTTGGGGAGGTTGCTATTGACTAGCTGATTGCACGGTTGTGTGCTATGTTGATTCTGTCTCTAAGTACGTTGGAAATTTTGGTAAAGGTTATGGTGCTTCGTAGATGTGAAGAAATACTAGGGTGTTTTGAACTGTTGTTGGTAAAGAATGTTCGGTGTATAGAAAAGAAAGATATCTAACTGTACCTGTATGTAATCATGTTCTGCGATGTCAGGGTTCTAACAAGGCACGAGTGGTCCTATTCAATAAGACAGTTGAACTATAAGTTAATAAGGGCAATTGGCGCCCGAGAATAGTCTTGCGATGTTCAAGATGTTGCTTGTAACGGTCAGGTGTCTTAAGGTGGTGTATGTGGCTAGAAACCGTGGTCTCATTAGAAGGAATCAAGACTTGTGTGATGTTATGTGAATGATGAGATTCTATGTATCTATATTGGAGAGTAATGATAACGAATTCAAATCACAAGAAGTTCTTCAAAGTGAAGTGTTGTAGATTGCGGTACTCTGGGAAACATTTGATGGAGTATTTATCAGCCTGAGAGCCTTAGACCGTGTGGTCTTGTGTATGAGTCTCGTATGGTAACCTGAGTTGAGGTATTATGATCCTTCAGTAAAGGAGAATATTAAATTAAAGATGATAATAAACCGGAATAGTATGAAAAGGACCCGAGTAAATCCTGGTATGTGTTCGAAGTAATGAGTCTTGCAGATATGGTGGAACAAAGCTCTTGAGTGCAGACAGTTGCATAGCTCGATGCGGGCAAAAAAAGGGACTCAGTCCTGGCAGTTAAACTTATGCAATGAATCGGAAGAAAGAGTTGTGATGTGTTTTACCGTGGTTGGAAAATGAGTATACTTCCTATCAGTATGCAAAGCATGGAATGTGTAATGACTTTTCTTCTATATGGGATCATGAAGGTCCTTGACTAGTTGAGTGCGTCGATGTTTGCGGCGTAGGAGAGGGATAGAAATTCTCCATGTATCTTGGTGCAGTATGGTATATGCGATGTGTTATGGAAAGATGATAACGGCATGTTCAAGGCTTTGAGATCAGTTCATATTATATGGGAAGTCATTAAAATCCCCAAGCAGCGTGGGCAACTGCAGATAAGCTGAGAATTAATCTTTCTGTTGATTAAGGAAAATGATATTGCTATTCTAGTGATTTGGTAGAGTATATGGTCAAAATGGGTGAGGTAATGTAAACTGATAATATCTAGTGGTATTGTGGTATCCTCTTGTTGGATTGACAGTGATGATTGAGTTATTGATGGCATAGGGAAATTCTGAATGGCTTACGTGGTATGAATGGATGCTTGATGTGTGTTACGTACTATGAGATATATATATATATATATATATATATATATATATATATATATATATATATATATATATATATATATATATATATATATATATATATATATATATATTGGATCGGATTGCACGCCGCAGTAATATATGTGTGGATCGGACTGCACGCCGCAGTATCATAGCGCTTGGTCCGACCGCATGCCGCAGTAATATACAAGTGGGACAGATTGCACGCTGCAGTATTATTGCACTTGGGCTGTAGGAGCCCCTTCGGAGTCTGCACACATTCCCAGTGGGCGCTGGTATACATTATTGGATCGGGCCGCACGTCGAGACAAGATATATATATATATATATATATATATATATATATATATATATATATATATATATATATATATATATATATATATATATATATATATATATATATATATATATATATTAGATCGGGGCTGCACGCCATAGCAAGATATATTTATATGTATATATATATTGAATCGGACTCGCACACCGCAGTGATATATGTGTGGATCGGACCGCACGCCGCGGTATCATAGCGCTTGAGCCGAGGGAGCCCCTCCAAAGTCTATATACACCCCTAGTGAGCGTCGTTGACGTTAAATGGAGCGGGCTACATGTCGCAGCGCTTTATATATATATATATATATATATATATATATATATATATATATATATATATAGCGAGCGCACGCACAGCTTTATATATGTATTGGAGTGGGCTGCACGTTGCGGCATTATACATACATATGTATATACCTATATATATATATATATATATATATATATATATATATATTGGAGCGAGCTGCACGCCGCAGCATTAGTGCATTGGTATACATATATATATATATATATATATATATATATATATATATATATATATATATATATATATATATATATACATTGAATCGGTTGTACGTCGTTGCAGTATGATTGAGGACCAAGTCAGTGTGGGACCATGGTGAGATAGATGTAGACTGGAAATGGGGGTATTCACTGTAGAGATGACTTACCTGTGAGGTTACCCCTTAGAACTGTTTAGTGGTAGTACAAGTGTTCTCACTTTCAGTTCTTATTTATTGTTATTACTCACTGAGTTGAAATATACTCACCCCACTCCCCTGCACATTTTGTGCATATACACAGGTTCAGGAGGGTAGTTGAGCTATCGCAACTGCTTTATTACCACAATTCTGTGGAGACTTTGAGGTACCTGCCGACGTCCGCAGTGCCTGACCTCTTCCTCTTCATCATTTTGTTGTTTACATTCTTCTTAGACTTGATTGTGTAGTGGATCGCATTTGTAGAGGCTCAGACTTGTGACACCATGATTTGGTTGGGACTCTATTTGTGTATTTCGTTTCTACACTTCTTGATTTGCTATGAAAACAGGTTAATTATGCCGATTAATCAGTATTAAATTATAATTGGCTGGTTTAAATGGATAAGATGGTCGGGCATGCCTAGCAATGTGTTGGGTGCCATCACGACCGGGGTTTGGGTCGTGATAAGTGATTAGTAAGAATTTGAATTTTTTGTCCCTGTTCTATCCAAAGAACAATTTGTTAGTATAAAATGGTGATTAGCTGTTGGCATTACTGTTGGCCATGCTCCCGCTTCTGATCTTGCTCCGACTTGCTTTTTTGAACTTGTTGTGTCTTGCTGTGATTTCCCGGCTAACTTTCAAACTTTCTGATCTTGATGACTAGATTGTTTTCCTCATGTTACTGACTTGGTATTTCTTTTTCCCTTTTCTTGTGAACTTCTGCTTCTTTCTCCAATCATCTGATTACCCTTTTGATGAGATTTACATTGATCCTTCATGTTTCACTGTCCTTTATTAAGTCCTGATCTCATTATGCCATATAACTGGGAAGCCGGTATTTAGCTTTAACTATAAATGACTTACAGACAAATTTCTAGAAAAATGAAATGCAATGACCTCGAAGTTTTGAGGATAGAAGAACTCTGAAAAGAGAAAGAGGATAGAACTTATCTGAGTGGAAGGGCTGATTGCATTGATTATGCCATGCATTTTGGATTAACCAACCTAGTCTGTTCAACCAAACAACTGTTAACTGCCACATTTGCTACTATATATTTCACAGCCCAATCTTCACTAAAACCCAAACCGTGCTTGTTTTGCTGCCTTTCAACCACAACCTTCTTTCATTTGCCCGCTTTGGAAACTCACTTTCACCTTAAGGTGCCCATAAGGGTTTTCACGAATAAGACTCTCTCATTTTCATTTTTCTGATATTTTGATACCTGAGTGTTGTCCATAGCATGATTCACCTTACCTGTTTGTATTGCCATTTCTTAAAATTGATCAGAGGGTCTTTCTTTGGACCGTAATGTGACTTTTTGATGGGTTTAGAAAGAAGGATATAAAGGCTCAAAAATATTCTAACGTGGGTTCAAAATTTACAACTTTCGGAATCATGTCTTCCACAACAAACATAACTTCTACCCCAGTTTCATTCTTTGGGGATTCTTGGACTTTTTTTCTGTTGTGACTGAACCTTAGTGAGGCTGCCTACGTACCCTTTCGGGATCAAGTCAAACGTAGTTCGGATCATAAAATCGCTTCATTGTTGCGATGCTTCCTTTCTTCCATTCTTCTTCTTTGCATTCTTTTCTTTCTTTTCTTCTTTCTTTTCTTTTCTCTTTTTTCTTCTTTTTTTCTTTTCTTTGTTTTCTTCTTTTTTCTTCTTTCTTTTTCATTTTCTTTTATTTCCTTCCTTCTTCTTTGCATTCTTTTCTTTCCTTTCTTCCTTCTTTTATTTTCTTTTTCTTTTCTTTTTTTTCTTCTTTTTTCTCTTTTTTCTTTTCTTTCTTTTCTTCTTTTTCTTCTTTCTTTTTCTTTTTCTTTTCTTTCCTTTCTTCTTTTCTTTTTCCCTTCTTCTTTTTTTTATTCACTTGATTTCCCCATTCAATCCTTGATTTTGTTATTGATTCCAAAATAGGGATATGAAAGAATATATAATAGGGTTCAAAGGGGTAGCAATGGATAAAGTGTTTGGATAGCGAAACAAAATGCATTCATAATTTCATTCTCAAAAATATGTCAAATACAATCAGATACATAAAGATAAAGAAATAATACATAATATATATTGACTGCATCAGAATTGATAGCCATTTCTACATATTTTCCTTCCACATCTGTTAGATATAATGCTCCATTGGACAACACTCGTGATACAACAAATGGCCCCTGCCAATTAGGAGCGAACTTTCCTTTTGCTTCTATCCAATGAGGTAGGATGCGCCTCAATACCAATTGTCCGAATTTAAATTTTCATGGACGCACTTTCTTATTATAAGCTCTAGCCATTCTCTGTTGATACAATTGCCCATGGCATACTACTGCCAATCTCTTTTCATCAATCAAATTCAATTGCTCTAACCAGGTTTTGACACATTCATCATCATCATCAATATCCGCCTCCATAATGATTCGAAGGGATGGTATTTAAACTTTTGCTGGTATCACTGCCTCCGTGCCATATACCAATGAATATGGTGTCGCCCCTACCGAAGTGCAAACAGTAGTGCGATATCCCAGCAAAGCAAATAGTAATTTCTCATGCCACTATCTCGATCCTTCACAATTTTCAGAAGAATTTTCTTAATATTCTTATTGGCTGCTTAAACTGCTCCATTCGTCTTAGGACGATATGGTGTGGAATTGCGGTGTGTAATTTTAAACTTTTGACATGTCTCTACCATCAAGTGACTATTAAAATTGGCCCCATTATCTGTAATAATCAACTTCAGGATTCCAAACCGGCATATGATGTTTGCATGTATAAAATCCACCACTGCTTTCTTGGTCACCGACTTGAACATTTTCGCTTCAACCTATTTAGTAAAATAATCAATGGCTACCAGAATAAATCTGTGCCCATTAGACGCAGTTGGTTCAATCGGCCCAATAAAATCCATACCCCAAGCAACGAAAGGCCACGGTGCCGACAATATATGCAACTCGGATGGTAGAGAATGAATCAGATCTCCATGTACCTGGAATTGATGACATTTGCGCACAAAGCTGATCTAGTCCCGTTCCATAGTAAGCCAGTAATATCATGCTCTAAGAATTTTCTTTGCTAGCACATACCCACTCATATGTGGTCCACAGACTCCCGCATGTACCTCGACCATAATTGTTGTAGCCTATTTTGCATCCATACACCTCAACAAACCAAGGTCCGGGGATCTTTTGTACAAAACCCCTCCGCTAAAGAAAAATCCACTTGCCAATCGTCTGATAGCTCTCTTTTGATCCACTGTGGCTTGTGCTGGATATACCCCCATTCTGAGGTACTCTCTAATATCATGGAACCATGGCTCATCATCAAGTTCCTCTTCTATTGTATTACAATAAGCATGTTGATCTCGAACCTGAATTTGCAATGGGTCCACATAAGCCTTGTCCGGATGATGTAGCATTGATGCCAAAGTGGGCAAAGCATCGGCAACATCATTATGGATTCCCAGGATGTGTTTTAATTCTATGGATTGAAATAGCTGACATAGTTCATGTAGACACTGCTGGTATGGTATGAGTTTTAAATCCCGTGTTTCCCATTCTCCTTGAATTTGATGTACATAGAGATCCGAGTCGCTCATGACTAAATCTCTTTGACACCCATATTTATATCCATTCTCAACTCCAAAATACATGTTTCATACTCAGTCATATTGTTGGTGCAAAAGAAAGGGAGTTGAGCTGTGATAGGATAATGTTGTACCGTCTCTAAAATAAGTGTTGCTCCTATTCCAACACATTTGTTGTTAGCAGCCCCATCAAAGAATAATTTCCATCCAGGATTTTCATCTTCTTCCAGCTCATCAATGTACATTGATTCCTCATCAGGAAAATATGTTTTCAGCGGTTCATATTCATCTTCAACTGGATTCTTTGCTAAGTGATTAGCAACTGCTTGTGCTTTCATCGCAGTGCGGGTTACATAAACAATATCAAATTCTATGAGCAAGATCTGCCATTTAGCAAGCCTCCCTGCGCGCATGGGCTTCTGAAAGATGTACTTCAACGGATCTAGTTGGGAAATGAGATAAGTGGTGTAGGCTGACAAATAATGTTTCAACTTCTGTGCCACCCAAGTCAAATCACAACATGTCCTCTCCAATTGAGTACTCCGTCCGTTTCAATTTATGTGAACCCATTTGACTAGGCACGGAGTTTAAGGAAAGAGAGAAGACTTTTGATCTTGTGGTGTAAAATGATGCATCTTTATTTTGTGTGGCTATAAATCATTGCATAAAGGTAAATTGTTTCCAAATAAGGAAAGAGGTCATTCTTTTTGGCACAGACTAAAAAGGAAATAGATTCACATAAATTGAAATGGAGGGAGTATATTTTACCTTGTAAGATGTGAATTTCTTGCTGAGGTAATAAATTTCCTGTTTGTTCTTCCTTGTTTCATCATGCGGCCATAGTACATAGCCAAAAGAATTATCCAACACCATTAAAAAAAGGATCAAAGGTCTTTCTGGCTCGGGCAGGAACCAATACAGGTGGATTGGCCAGGTATTCCTTGATTTTGTCAAATGCAGCCTGGCACTCATTTGTCCATTTAACTGTAGCATCTTTCTTCAACAATTTAAAGATAGGCTCACAAGTTGACGTAAGCTGAGCAATGAACATGCTGATGTAATTTAATCTGCCGAGCAAACTCATCACTTATTTCTTGCTCTTTGGCGGAGGCAATTCCTGGATAGCTTTGATTTTGGACGGGTCCAGTTCAATACCACGTTGACTCACCACAAACCCCAATAACTTCCCTGATGGCACTCCGAAAGCACATTTTTCTGGACTGAGCTTGAGATTATACATGCGAAGCCTCTGAAAAAACTTCCTCATGTCTTTAACACGATCACACTACTTTTTGGACTTGATAATAACATTATCCACATATACTTCAATCTCCCGATGTATCATATCATGGAACATGGTGGTCATCGCCCGCATATATGTTGCCCCTGCATTTTTTAGTCCAAATTGCATCACCATGTAATAGTATGTCCCTCAAGGTGTAATGAATGCCGTCTTTTCAGCATCTTCCTCATCCATCAGAATCTGGTGGTAACCCGCATAGCAATCCACCAAAGAACCAATCTCATGTTTGGAACAATTGTCAATCAGTATGTGGATGTTTGGCACTGGAAATTTGTCTTTTGGACTCGCCTTGTTAAGATCCCGATAATCAACACACACCCTGGTCTTTCCATCTTTCTTTGGAACAGGCACACCATTGGCTAGCCATGTGGGATATTTGGTAACTCGTATAACTTTCGCCCCAAACTGCTTGTTGAATTCTTCTTTTATTGTCACACTGATGTCTGTCTTGAATTTTTATCAACTTCTGCTTGACAGGCGGGCATTCTGAATAAGTGAGCAATTTATGACCACCATATCAGTACTCAGTCCTGGCATATCATCGTATGACCATGCAAAGATATCTTTATATTCATGCAACAGCTTAATCAATTCTCCCCTGAGTGAGGCTTCCAAATGGACACTTATCTTTATTTCCCAAACGTTTTCCCGATCCCCTCAAATTAATTGCCTCTGTATCATTCAAGTTAGCTTTGGGCTTTTCCTCATATTGACTCAACTCTTTACTAATTTCTTCCAAAGCTTCCTCATCATCATACTCCACCGCATTATCACATTCAGTTTCTTGTATTACTATTTGATTATCAAGACTAGGCCGGGAATTCCTCATGCATCACACATCATTGAAATCAGCATAAAATGAACTGTACAAGAAAAAGAAAAAAAGATAAAATAAAGGCTATGGAGAGAGAAAGAAATTGCATTTCAATGAAATTCGAAAGATAACAAGGTTTGACTCATCCGATTGGACTGAATGTTGGCTCTGGTGGATAATAATGTTACACCCCAAGTTTTCATAAGTGAGAGTATGTCGTAAGTCAATTGATGTAAGCTCATAAATGAGATTATATTTGAAAGCAAATAAAGTAAGTTAATCATGTTACTTTGGAGGTTACAAATACTTAAGATCATGAATGACAAGTACCAAAAGGGTTGGAAAGCTTAGTCGCTAAACAAATTGAAGAAAATAAGTTCCGTCGAAAATCGACAAGTTTTGAATGTTATAACATATTCTTTTGGTGTGAGACTAGGGTGATTAACATGATGAGGAGGTTAAGTTATGAGTTATTGTAGTCGTATGATAGTCGTGTGTTATTTTTTTAAGTCAAACGAGTTATGGAACAAAAGTTAGCAAAGGCCATCACAAGTTGCATTCATAATATGCTGAAATTTAGGCCAAATGTAGATGCACTTTTCTCCAAATATACTTTGAATAAATGGATGATCTACATATCAAATTGAAGATCTACGAGTCTAGTTTTCAACGCATTAAACCGTTCGTCAATACGACATCGGAGTAGAAAGATATTCATGTTTTCGTGAGACCGCGCAAGCAGCTCCCAATGGGACCCACTTAGGCGGTGGTTGACCTACTTCAATTATTAAACGATTTGGACGCCTATTTTTCACTTATTTTCAACTCAACTTCGTCTCCAACCTTCTCCTAACCCTTATAAACAGATTCCACAAGGGTTTGAAGTGATTCCAAAGTGATTACACCATATTTCAACATCAAAACTTAGTTCTAGTGAAGAACAACACCTCTTTGAGGTTATGTTGTCATTGAGGATTGTTATGGGCTGTATTTGGATGAAATTCCAAGTTGTTGCTGCTGTATAAGGTGAGTATATCAGCCTACTAATTGTGCTTAAGCTTTCTTGTATGTTGGTTAAGTTTTTAGGATGTTAAATTACAAGATAATACTTGGATTAGCTTAAGTCACTTCTATGGTGTTGTATTGCTATTGAGGGTTGTTGTAAGCTGTTTATAACTTGGATTTCGACTTGAAGTTGCTTTAGCAAGTATGTGTATTGTGTTCTTTCATGTGCTTAAGGTTATCTTGATGTTGATTAAGTTAAATGGATAGAGTAGACATGAACTAGTGAATAAAGCTACTAATTGAGGATAGTTGGAGTTGAGGATTGTTTCCTTTGTTATAAATATTTGGTATAACGATGGAATCATTGATGAATGACTTCATAATCACGTTAATGATAGTTTTAAATTAATGTAAGAAGTCTATAAGGGGTGATATGGGTTATACGGATTCCAACCGGAGCTTGCCGCTCGTCGTGAAGTAGTTGTGACTTGTTGTTGTTATATGGTGTCTTGTTATTGTTATTTATATGTTGCTGGACTTCCATGGCTGTTGTTGTTGTTGGTATATGGTATTGGAGGAGGCCCTTGTTACAAGGGAGATGCTGCCCGAATTGACGTAGACGAGCTACTAGCTTAAGTTTCAGACTAGCCTTTGCTCAACACTGATTTTAAATCTCTTTATGCCATGGTAGATTGAGTTGAGTTGTTTGATGAGTTGCTTGAGAGGTATTAAGGACTCACCATGGTTAAGGTATGTTAAGGCATTTCCTTCTTTCTTTTGGCATGATCTAATATGAAATGAATATGCTATTTCATAATGAATCTACTCCTAGCAACTAAGGTTGTCCATGTTGTTCTTTCCATACAAAGTTATTCTAAGAAAGTATGTATGATCCAGAAGTCCTAGTGAAGTTCATATTGTATGTCCATAATGTTCTTACGTCACTCAGAAAGGTTTAGAACGTGATTCCATGAGTCGAGCATACATTATATATATGTATCTATTTTACTCTACCGAGCCGCGCTATAGTCGGCCGGGTACGACACCTATTGTGAAACCACTGATCAGATTGGGTTTACCGAGCTCCATGTGGCCGGGTACGTTTTTACCAAGTCCTCTTTGAGGCCGGGTACGATATGATGATGATGATGATGCCCCAAGAGGAAAATGTTTTTAAAGGTATATGTATATATATGTATTATGCATTTCATGTCAGTAGCCCCCAGAGGCACTCAGATGTTCCAGGTTGTATTTCCTCCATCTCTCTTTACATTACTATTCTTGTTTATGCTTTCTTGCCTTACATACTCGGTACATTATTCGTACTGACGTCCCTTTTGCTCGGGGACGCTGTGTTTCATGCCCGCAGGTCCCGATTGATAGGTTGATTGTCCTCCTATTAGGCTATCAGCTCAGCGAAGTTGTTGGCGCACTCCACTTGCTCCGGAGTTGTCTATTTGGTCAGTATGCTTAAGATATGTATTGGTTGGTATAGTGGGGCCCTGCCCCGACCTTTATGATTTTATGTACTCTTAGAGGCTTGTAGACAGATGTCAGGTGTATGGAAACTTGTATGGCCTTGTCGGCATATATATTGAGTTTACAAATGGTCATGTCGGCCTTATAGGCCCGTGTGTCATATGTATAAGTTTGTATATCATATTGGGTCATCATCATAGTATTCCCTTATGTTTTATTCTTGTTATTTCATGGCGGGTTTTCTGGCTTATTTACTCACAATAGTATAATAAGAAAGATATGTTACGTTGGTCGGTTAAGTAAGGTACCGGGTGGCCGTCGCGGCCCATCGGTTTGGGTCGTGACAAAAGTGGTATCAGAGCAGTTCTGTCCTAGGGGGTCTACAAGCCGTGTCTAGTAGAGTCTTGTTTATGGGTGTGTCGTGCACCACACTTATAAGCAGGAGGCTACAGGGCATTTAGGATTGTCACTCTTTCTTCTTACTCTAGATCGTGTGGTAGAGCCCACTTACAAGAATTCAAATCCGATTTTTTTTTGTTATTCGTAATAAGACGATACGTACATCCTGAAAGAAGGATTGGAAAGAAATATAGTTGTAGAAGAGTTGAATCAAAGGAACTGGATTTTGTATAATGCCTACGATAAGTAAATTTGAGGTCTTCAGTAGACCATGGGTGTAGTGAAAGGTGTAAGCCTCTTGATAAGGATCCTTAAGCCAAGAATGCCTACCCACCTTTATGGTGAAAGACAATGAGAGATTAAAAACTACAAGTTTCAACAAGCAAAAGAAGCAAGATAAAGAAGGGTACGAGGCGCCCAATTAATGAAGGTTAACAATGTTTATAATTGAGGCAGAGGAACATAAGCTTTTTGAGTTATATTCAATAGTAGCAGAGGTATATACAATTGCTCGCACCCATTCAAGATATGCCCTATGGGGGTTAATATAAGTAGTATAAGAAGATAGGATGGCGGAATTGTTTGTGTCAGTTGACATTTCTGCAGGATATTGCAAATGTGCTAATAGATCTCCTTGTGAGACACCCAGATGGTACACTTTAAAATAGTGTAGCCAGATTTGAGTACGACAAAGACATGCACCATAAGTCTTGAATTGATACATATTACCTTAGTGTGGCTCGTGTTCCTATTAAAGCGAGAGCATTAAGCAACTTGAAGAGCCACTGGATGGAGCAAATGGAAGCTAAAGGCACAAGATTGTTTTGTTCGAGTGTTCAAAATAAAGTGATTGACAGAAATGGTAGCAAGAAAATAAGAAGAAAGTTAATGAAGCATAATGACAACAGTAGAAAAAAAAATGACAATATTATAGAGTTTATAGTCAAGTGAAAGGAAATACATGAGGTGACAAGCCTTGAGACAACAAAAGAGTATAGGCCATAAGGTTATATCCTCATTTTGAGAAATAAGTTCGTGACGCCAACGCGACTACCAGAGGGGAGAGTTAATCCCTAGAGTAACAAAAAACAGTATGGACTATTAAATACGATAATCTAAATATGAATTAGGGACTGAATGATTGGAAAGCACTCATCGTCATGGGAATTTCAGATTTCATTCCAGCGGTAATAAAATGGACCACAGAAGAAGATTCACGATTAATGCAGAGAATAGTCATTATGGAGACGCTTCCCTAGAATAAGCAATGTGAACAAAGTTAACCTTAAGAGACTGTATGTTCCAGTTACGCTAAGTCTCGCGAATAGGGAATTTTTCATCCTTGGTACAGCAGAATTGCCGCAAGGCAAGTAAGGATCATTGATGAGAAACAACGCCAAAGATGAAGAGGTAAAACATCTATAGGTAGATCCTCGTGGCTTCAGCTTTTAGTACACCCATAAAGTGAGGAATATGGAGTGATATGGCATTAAGTCAGAATTAAATGGTTCTAGTAACTATGAAATGGTAAAGGAAGAATGAGATAAATAAAAGTGGAATGAGATGGCACTTATCCAAATCATATAGATACGCTACCATTCAAGAATATTCTGCAAGCACGACATCAAGGAGAGGAAGTAAAGGTTCTTGCTCGAGCTGTTATTAATAAATAAGGAGCCAGTGCGAGACATAAGTTAAAACAAAGTAATTAACCTAAGAAAGATTACGAGGAATATTGATATGAGAATGGGCTAACGAGTAGTTAGTAATTGGTCAAGAAGATCTCAGTTATGGCAAAATAGGAGGTTATAGACGAATCATCAGATCGTGTAAGATAAACATAGTAGAACCCAACATGGAGAATTCAGTTTCGGAGAATATCATTTTGAGATATATATTCAAACAAAAGTCGAGGTAGTTAAAGGTACCGTATGAGTGTTTTGGGGGTACAAAAAAGAGCCACTGGAAAGGCAGTCAAAATATCAGTTCAAAAGCAACCATACAAGCACAGGGGCATGAAAGCAAGCAACTACAGATGATTATAGGCAAGTAAGGACATTAAAAAGGTCCGTAATAAGGTCACAACTTTACGAGAGTCAAAGGTTATCCCTAAGTACTATAATGAAAGACTAGCCGAGGAGATAAGAAAGAAGGCTCCAACCTAAGCACAATGACCTAAAGAGGAAATAGTCGTGTAACAACAATCTCGCAACAACATTGTAAGAATTCCAAAGGAAAGTGGCACCTACCATGGCTAATGAACGGGAAATAAGAGTTAAAAGTAATATTCAAAATCATGAGTAGTATAAAAACTTTGGCAAGTGTGGGCGCTAAGATAAGCTAAGTATGGACGCAACAGGAGGCAGAAAAACATGGAAACGAAATAGCTTACATTGAAAGAAAGCTAATATGGAAAGAAAGAATTATTACACTCAAGATTTTGGAACATTATCCAGGCAGCATATCTATTAACAATCATACAGCCATAGAAGACTCCGGTATAAGTTGAAATAAAGAATTGAACCCAGGGCATAAACAAAGGATTAAATTGTTAGAAGATTGTATCATGGATATTTCATAATGCCCATGAAAGGCTAAGGTGATAACTGGTACCATGAGCCTTCGATTGAGTAATGATCTGACAAATAAAAGAAAGGGGTCTCATGAATTGGACAGAAGTAAAATATCCACGCAAGGTAAATCACATTGGGATACCGTGAGATACGGTTATGAAAGCAGGGTATCTCCCCAGATGGATCAATCTGATCATTAAGATATCCCCTAATAAAACATGAATCCTAGCACCAATATTACATAAAAGGTTAAGTTATCATGGGTGGATTATGGATTAAAATTGATATGAATCAACAATGGATGGACAAAATTCACAAAGTATGAGATGAGATTAGACTGTCATTATTAAGATTTATAGTAATGAGGATGCATTAAAGAACTTAGATTTATACATATAGGACAAGCAGCGAATGAATAACCCGGAGCCGAGTGGCAGACCTCGTTAATAATAAACCGAAGTAAGAGTTAGGATATAGTATGACCTACCTAGATATAGTAAAAACATAAGCATAAAAACCTGAGGATATGAAGCAAGGTATAGCAATAGTCGTAAGTTCGACAAAGTACCAAGCGAAGAACTTTAGTACAACTATAGATGCCTAGAGTGACAACTTGTCATAGTTCTGTATCTGTCCACAAAGTCATGAGGTCTAGAGATTGGCTAAAAACCAAGAGGAAGAAGGAGAGAAGAGATGCATAGACACACATACAAATACACGGTTGTACATGATGCATGACAAAAGCATTTATGAGATAAAAAGAATTCCGATCACAGGTTGTGGTGTGAGAAAGAGGCCTAAAGGGGGGAATACCCTGGCCTTTGGATTACTTACAAAATAGTTTCCTATATGTCAAGGAAAATATTCAAGTATTCATCAGAGCTAAAGTTTATGATATCGATAAATGCATTAGTCAACATTCGAGGACGAATGTTCCAAAGGGGGGAATGATGTTACACCCCAAGTTTTCATAAGTGAGAGTATGTCGTAAGTCAATTGATGTAAGCTCATAAATGAGATTATATTTGAAAGCAAATAAAGTAAGTTAATCATGTTACTTTGGAGGTTACAAATACTTAAGATCATGAATGACAAGTACCAAAAGGGTTGGAAAGCTTAGTCGCTAAACAAATTGAAGAAAATAAGTTCCGTCGAAAATCGACAAGTTTTGAATGTTATAACATATTCTTTTGGTGTGAGACTAGGGTGATTAACATGATGAGGAGGTTAATTTATGAGTTATTGTAGTCGTATGATAGTCGTGTGTTATTTTTTTAAGTCAAACGAGTTATGGAACAAAAGTTAGCAAAGGCCATCACAAGTTGCATTCATAATATGCTGAAATTTAGGCCAAATGTAGATGCACTTTTCTCCAAATATACTTTGAATAAATGGATGATCTACATATCAAATTGAAGATCTAAGAGTCTAGTTTCTAACGCATTAAACCTTTCATCAATACGACATCGGAGTAGAAAGATATTCATATTTTCGCGAGACCGCGCAAGCAGCTCCCAATGGGACCCACTTAGGCGGTGGTTGACCTACTTCAATTATTAAACGATTTGGACGCCTATTTTTCACTTATTTTCAACTCAACTTCGTCTCCAACCTTCTCCTAACCCTTATAAACAGATTCCATAAGGGTTTGAAGTGATTCCAAAGTGATTACACCATATTTCAACATCAAAACTTAGTTCTAGTGAAGAACAACACCTCTTTGAGGTTATGTTGTCATTGAGGATTGTTATGGGCTGTATTTGGATGAAATTCCAAGTTGTTGCTGCTGTATAAGGTGAGTATATCAGCCTACTAATTGTGCTTAAGCTTTCTTGTATGTTGGTTAAGTTTTTAGGATGTTAAATTACAAGATAATACTTGGATTAGCTTAAGTCACTTCTATGGTGTTGTATTGCTATTGAGGGTTGTTGTAAGCTGTTTATAACTTGGATTTCGACTTGAAATCGCTTTAGCAAGTATGTGTATTGTGTTCTTTCATGTGCTTAAGGTTATCTTGATGTTGATTAATTTAAATGGATAGAGTAGACATGAACTAGTGAATAAAGCTACTAATTGAAGATAGTTGGAGTTGAGGATTGTTTCCTTTGTTATAAATATTTGGTATAAGGATGGAATCATTGATGAATGACTTCATAATCACGTTAATGATAGTTTTAAATTAATGTAAGAAGTCTATAAGGGGTGATATGGGTTATACGGATTCCAACCGGAGCTTGCCGCTCGTCGTGAAGTAGTTGTGACTTGTTGTTGTTATATGGTGTCTTGTTATTGTTATTTATAGGTTGCTGGACTTCCATGGCTGTTGTTGTTGTTGGTATATGGTATTGGAGGAGGCCCTTGTTACAAGGGAGATGCTGCCCGAATTGACGTAGATGAGCTACTAGCTTAAGTTTCAGACTAGCCTTTGCTCAACACTGATTTTGAATCTCTTTATGCCATGGTAGATTGAGTTGAGTTGTTTGATGAGTTGCTTGAGAGGTATTAAGGACTCACCATGGTTAAGGTATGTTAAGGCATTTCCTTCTTTCTTTTGGCATGATCTAATATGAAATGAATATGCTATTTCATAATGAATTTACTCCTAGCAACTAAGGTTGTCCATGTTGTTCTTTCCATACGAAGTTATTCTAAGAAAGTATGTATGATCCAGAAGTCCTAGTGAAGTTCATATTGTATGTCCATAATGTTCTTACGTCACTCAGAAAGGTTTAGAACGTGATTCCATGAGTCGAGCATACATTATATATATATATATATATCTATTTTACTCTACCGAGCCGCGCTATAGTCGGCCGGGTACGACACCTATTGTGCAACCACTGATCAGTTGGGTTTACCGAGCTCCACGTGGCCGGGTACGTTTTTACCGAGACCTCTTTGAGGCTGGGTACGATATGATGATGATGATGATGCCCCCAGAGGCAAATGTTTTTAAAGGTATATGTATATATATGTATTATGCATTTCATGTCAGTAGCCCCCAGAGGCACTCAGATGTTCCAAGTTGTATTTCCTCCATCTCTCTTTACATTACTATTCTTGTTTATGCTTTCTTGCCTTACATACTCGGTACATTATTCATACTGACGTCCCTTTTGCTCGGGGACGTTGTGTTTCATGCCCGCAGGTCCCGATTGATAGATTGATTATCCTCCTATTAGGCTATCAGCTCGGCGAAGGTGTTGGCGCACTCCACTTGCTCCGGAGTTGTCTATTTGGTCAGTATGCTTAAGATATGTATTGGTTGGTATAGTGGGGCCCTGCCCCGACCTTTATGATTTTATGTACTCTTAGAGGCTTGTAGACAGATGTCAGGTGTATGGATACTTGTATGGCCTTGTCGGCATATATATTGAGTTTACAAATGGTCATGTCGGCCTTATAGGCCCGTGTGTCATATGTATAAGTTTGTATATCATATTGGGTCATCATAGTATTCCCTTATGTTTTATTCTTGTTATCTCATGGCGGGTTTTCTGGCTTATTTACTCACAATAGTATAATAAGAAAGATATGTTACGTTGGTCGGTTAAGTAAGGTACCGGGTGCCCGTCGCGGCCCATCGGTTTTCATGTCGGCCTTATAGGTCCGTGTGTCATATGTATAAGTTTGTATATCATATTGGGTCATCATAGTATTCCCTTATGTTTTATTCTTGTTATCTCATGGCGGGTTTTCTGGCTTATTTACTCACAATAGTATAATAAGAAAGGTATGTTACGTTGGTCGGTTAAGTAAGGTACCGGGTGCCCGTCGCGGCCCATCAGTTTGGGTCGTGACAACAACCTTGAAATAAAATAGATTTAAAAGTAAAACAAAAACTAACTACCATAACTCCCTCCGAGTTGGAAGAGGAGTGGCTTCCTAGTTATTCAAGTTGGCTCGAGATCCGATGAACTAGACATCGATTCTGCTTGGACATTCATCTGCTTCTACCACATCCACTTCTTCAAACAACTTTTCAAATCCTTCAATTAGTTTCCTATCGGGCCTTATCTCTGCTAAGCTGGGCATCACTGTCGTCGGGCGCCTCTTTGTACCAGACCTAACGAATGAACGGGAGAGGCGAGGGATAGGTTTAGGAAGGGTCCACACTTTCTTCTTCAGTTTCCGAGTTCTCTTTATTTAAGCAATGGTTGGTTTAAAACCCAGCCCAAAAGTATCAATGTTACCAGGAAGAGATACTGGTTATGTAATACCTAGTAATGCAGTTCCCAACCCCTTTACGGGTAGAAATCCATTTCTCAGCATTTCTATTACAACCATAACAGATGTGGTAGCCACCTTTTGCACTGGAACATGCTCACCCTCCAAAACCTTAGCAACCGATATTGTATGCACCACTTGGTACACCCATGGGCCCTAATCGTCCTCGACTTCTTCAAAGGGAGTGATAGTATTGCAAGAATTATCTTCACCATGGACCACGATCTCTTGTCGGCCCAATAGAATATTATAGGATACAGTAACATCTAGTACTTGGAATTCCATCATGAACTCTACCGGCCCAATGGTAAGTTCTGGCACAACGTCTCCAACAGTATTCTTCCCGCCCCATTGAATCCATGTACACAAATGATGTTCTTGTGAATTCTTTCATTATCAACCTTGAGCTTCTCCAAAGTAGACAAAGGGCATATGTTGGCACTCGATCCGTTATCAATCAGCACACGGGCCACTACCGAATCTTCACATTTCATAGTAAGGTACAAGGCTCTGTTATGTTTCGTTCCTTCTATCGGCAATTCATCATCTGAGAATGTCACCATGTTTACCTAAAAGATTTTATTTTCAATCTTTTCAAGATGATTCACTGTAATTTTCTCACGCACATGAGCTTCATTCAAGATTTTCATTAATGCGCGGCGATGTTCATCTGAGTGAATTAGCGGAGACAATAGAGAGATTTGTGTTGGCGTCTTCCTCAATTGTTCTACTATCGAGTAATCCTGCGCCTTTATTTCCTCAAGAACTCCCTTGCCGCCTCTCCAGTGATAGCCTTTTTCACAGGAGCCGAATTATCTTTGGTAAGTTTTGCTTTTCTTAATTCTTCGGGGGAAAAGCACCTCCCCGACTCGTCAAACCATGAGTTTCACAAATTTCATCTTTAACCTTTTTCCCCCGTTACATGAAAATCACTTTATTGTAATTCCATGGTACAACTTTTGCATCCACAGTGGGCAATTGAGTTACCGGTTTGATAATAACCGGTTCTGCTTGGGCCTCTTTCATAATCAGCACGGGCTTTGTACTTGCTCCCGGTACTGTTACTTTCACTGGCTCAGGTTTTATTACCACCACTGCTCATCCACCACTTGTTTAACTGCAACAACTGCTCCCCCACCCATCGCTTTCTTATCTACCTTGCTTTCGCTTGCCTTGATCATCATTACTGTCTTAGATGGATTTTTACACTCTCCCCTTTGTATCAACTCGATCATATGAGCTTCATGATGAACAGGTAAGGGATTTTGTGTAATATTAGCGGTTTTAGAGGCCTGGACTTCAATTTTCCTCGAATCTTTGAGCTCCTAAATTGCATTTTTCAAATGCCAACATTTCTCTGTGTCGTGCCCTGGAGCTCCTGAATAATACTCAAAGCTAACGGAATGGTCCAGGTTCCTTGGTGGTGGGTTCGGGATTTCTGGTTCAATGGGGTTTCGATTCCTAGCTGCCTCAGTCTGTGAAATAGACTAGTGTATGATTCTCCTAATGGAGTGAAAGTCTTTTTCTTTTGCAGCCTATCATTTCTAACACCAGGGTTTGGACGAAAGCCTGTTCCACCAGGTTTTTATATGTTTTGGGAGGTGGATATGTATTCTGTGTAGGATTGGTATTGTGAGGAGTGGGTGTACGCCATGGTGTGGTTGTGGGTAAGTTTGAGCATGGTGGACTGAAAAGGGTGGAACAAGGGGAGGGTAATAATGTTGTAGAGGGCCATATGGTGCTGGTGGGTAGGGTTGATGATGTGGGCGAGGTTGATGGTAGTAAGGATTAGGACCCCTCGACCATGTTCTTCCTTCTACAACATCCACCTCTTCTTTCTTCTTTTTTCCAAAGACCCATCCAACACCCGTCTGGATGGCCTGAGTTGTGGCCTTTATCACCGAATAGCTCATGATCTTGTTAGTTTTTAAGTCTTCCTCTAACATACTCCCCATCTTGATGACTTCACTAAATGTTTTTCCGACAGATGACACCATATGCCCGTAATATGTGGGCTCTAGAGCTTGCAAGAAGTATTCCACCATTTCACCTTCTTTCATGGGTGGATCCACTCAGGCAGCTTTCTTTCTCCATCTGAATCCATATTCTCGGAAGCTCTCTCCTGGCTTCTTCTCTATCTTCATCAAGGAAAGTCTGTCAGGAACAATCTCCAAATTATATTGGAAATGATTAGCAAAAGCCTGGGCTAGATCATCCCAAGTAAACCAACGAGTGTGGTCTTTCCTTGTGTACCATTCTAAGGTTGATCCACCAAGGCTCTGACTGAAATAGGCCATTAGCAACTCATCTTTCTCACCGGCGCCTCGCATTTTGCTACAAAATCCTCTTAAATGTGCCACCGGGTCACCATGACCGTCATAGAGATCAAACTTCGGAAATTTAAAACCTGCTGGTAGCTGAACTTTTGGGAATAAACACATATCTTTATAGGCTACGCTCACTTTCCACCCAAGGCCTTGCATGTTCCGGAAAGATTGTTCAAGACTCTTCACTTTACAGATCATTTTTTCTTGTTCGGGGTTTTTGGATGGTTTCTCTTCCTCAGATATGTCAATGAGAGTATAAGGATAGGAATCATGATGTCGGAAGGTAGGCTCTGGTGGATAATAATGATTGTCTTGGGTATGAAATAGGGGTTCACTAGAAGACTTGTGTAAAGTGGCTGGTGGAGGAGCCATATACACGGGAGCGACGGGACGTGGTAGTGGTGGGATCTGTTTTTGTGGTGGAGGAGGTGGTGGTGTATGTGAAGTGGTTGCATAGTATGGTGGGCATATGGGGTAAGTAGGGGATGAATTTACGGTGGGCGGGTCCTGTGTTTGGACTGGTGGAGGAACATAAGCAAGATTGGTTGGGTATGTGGGTAAAGGTTGTCCCTTTGCCCAGGCCTGGTACATTTCGGCCATCTACTGCTTAAGCTTATACATTTATTCTTTCATATCACTTACGTCTACCACCTCATCTTCACGGGTCAGGTGCACAATCGTAGCCTCAATCTCTTGGCTAATTGCTTTCATCATATATTTAGAGTGAGTATTTTACTGATTGGTTGCCAAAATGCCAGCTAGCTAAATACCACCTATCTGAACTCAACATCAACAACGCTCGTTAGTGTTAGGTCATCATTGATCAAATAATCGCACATTGGGAGCACAGACATATTTATATAATTTTTCTTGGCCACATGCGTCATCCCGGCTTTCTCAATTATCACTTTTCATTTATTTTTGCCTTTTCTTTACTTTGCCAATTCTTCGGCTTTTATTTCTCTTTTCATCGTCATTTTCCATTTTCATCATCACCATTTTTTCACTTTTTTTTCTTTTTCATGTTCTTTTGATTTGTGTTTATGTGATTAATATCGATCCTATAATTTTGCCTATCGCGCATGTATTTGAAGAAGAAAGGAAAGAATACAAATATTTTTGGGAAATTTTCAAATTTATTAATAGCCAACAATGATTAAAAAGATGGACTCTAAATGACAACCAAACTACGACCCTCTAAACAACTTTTAAAATTGAAATACAGAATGAAAAATACAGACTCGAATGCTTAACCTAATGCAATATAGACTCAAGAATACATCAAAGATCCTGGTGCCCGCGGGAAATTGTTTGGTCTCGATGCAGGCCTATATGCAAGTCCCCTTTGGAGTCAGTCTAGGTCACCCATTATTTGTTTCACGAATATCATCACAGAGGCGAAAAATGTAGTCTAGATCATATCATCACATATCTGGCATTTCCGAGTGATATAATGAGTAATGTTAGGGATTCTTTCTCTAATTATCCCTTTTTCTTGAAGTAACCTCCCAATTTGTTCAGTCCAAGCCTCTAGAGTCCGTTGATTTTTCTGCTGAAGCTGTTGCAGATTCATCTCTAATTGTGATAAGGCCACATAGCAATGTTCTCTTCCATACTGAATTCTTTCGCTTGTTTGGTAATTTTGACCTCTGCTGTAATAACTTTTTTCCTCAATCTGGCAACTTCGATATCATGCTCTTCTTTCAGTTGTTGAATCATGCGAGCCTTTTCTTCTGCATTCTTAGCCAACTATCTCCGAACCCCGGTTAGCTCTTTTTCTGCTTTGTCAAGGTTAAAACTATAATCACTCACTTTTTATCGCAAATTGTTAATCAACTTTGCATCTCGGGCATTTCGGACAGGGGTTTCAGCTGCTATACTCATTTTCTGAATTTGAGCTCGTAATGCCTCATTTTCTTTAACTAATTGCTTTTTCTCACCCTCGTCAGCTGCTACCTGCACATTGTTTTTGAACTTGACGTCTTGGACTTGTTTTTTCAACATGCTAATCTTTGCCCGATTCTTATTTTCTTTAGACAACCAATCCCACTACTCTCTTGACAACTCAGCAAATTCTTGGATGAAGTCTTTTAGCCGGCCTTTCATGCTCACAATCTCTCCTATACCAAACAAAATAACCAGGATAAGCTTCACCTTTAGCCCAATCTCTAACACAAGTATCTGATTTTAAGCATTGACATTCATTCCAAAATTAACGGATTTTGCTTCAGGAATTGCCCGCCGAGACTAATCTCAATGACTTGAGTGCTGAGGTCTCCATTTTTTGGCACTATTTGATATCTTTCGAGTTGCTGTAAGACTCGATATGGAGTATAGGGTTGAATAATTTTAAGCCCCATTAAGAGAAAATGTGACCCCTCTGCCGACATATATATAATTTCATTAACAGATAGCCAGCCAAGTGTCCATTCCATTTGACTAGCGGTAAGAAATCGGAAGCTTGTTGCCCAACTCTTAAATACTTCCGACAATTTGACCCCTTTTATCCTCGTGTAAAGTTCTTCTATGCATGTTTTCTCTGAAGACCCGTAGCTCAAAAATTGGGGACGATGGCACAAATGCTCGATCATCCACATTTGCAATAACATATTGCATCACTCGAAGAAATATATTCGGCCTTTACAAGCTGTAAGGGCACGAAAGACATCAGCTAACACCATAGGCGCCAAAGTACTATTATCTTGAGTGAGGAGAGCACTACGATTCCAACTTTTCTTATATCAATGTTCCCATGTTTCCTTAGAAACACTATCAAACCCAAAATGGCTACCATGAAAGAAAAACATCTATGCTCCTCCCATTTTGCACGGTTTTCTTTGCTATAGATCTTGTTTTTCGGGTTGTTAAAGCCTCTGATATAACCATATCTATGATATATGAAATTCATAGTACAAAAATCTTTTGCCAAATCTTCATTATGAACACTCCGGGCTATTTTATCGAAATCTAGAAATTTGTGAGCAGTAACAGCTCTTGGAGCAACCGGGTATTTGTCCTTCAGGGGAACCTCATCTTTCCCAATGTAACTGGCAACTTCCTCTAATATTGGGGTAAGCTCGAAGTCCGAGAAATGAAATACGTTGTGTGCTGGATCCCAACAAGTAACCAAGGCTCTGATGATATCTCCTCGAGGTATAATATCAAGTAATCCAGTAAGACCTTTCAAATATTTCTTGACTTCGTCTTGTCCATCATTACCCAGATATTCCACTATAGACGTAACTCCAAAGGGTTTTTATTCATGATTGAAAAAGGTTCATTTTGAATCGTGCTCATCCTGCACATTTATTAAGATGATTTAATCACTTATTATGACCCTAAAAATAATTTTTTTTCACAAATTATTTTCAAAAATAAGGCCGAATTTCACAAATATGGCCCTTTAGCACTTCAATTGAAGATTTTAAGGTTGTGTTCGCTAATTTGGAGAAACGACTCAAAAGTAGCCATTTTTGCATAAACAGCCTTCCGACGCCCGTTCAGGACATTCGGCTATTTTGACAAACCGACATTACTTGATTTATGACTAAATTTGACCTTTTGGTTATTTACACAAAAGAGGTGGTTGAATCCGTTAAGGGTCCCCTACGTATCATGCCCCGAAAGATGAAAATCAAACTGGCATAGTTCGGTCAAATTATTTTTTAGACAAACCATTTTTAAATTTTTTTTTATTTTTGACAAAATTGAATATCCAAACTATTTTCTGAAGACAAGATTTTCTATTTTCTTTGGAAAATTCAATTATATTTTTAATTATTGATAACAAAATAAAATAACAAAATTTTTATTTATTTCCATAACCCAAAAAATAAATTACTAAAAATCAACAATTTTCTTATTTATAAATCCCTCCACAAAATTTCGACAGAGTTTCGATGGTATTTGAATATCGATTTTTTCTAAAATCAACAATTGTTATTTTTTCTTTTCGTTTCCCTCAATTCTTTTTTCTTAACCGGTCAGCATGATGGCCCGCGACAAATAAATGCAACATATAATCATGATTGTCTTTTCATATTTGGGTTACGTGTCCTAGACGGATCCAACCCCTGTGTTTAGTCCCCTAAGTCATATATGATGCAAATAAACGTCCCTATTTCTAGGTTCAAAACCTGGTTATTTATTCTAGACTATGTACCCGAGCGGACGACTCGAGTCGAGGAGGGGGCTACGTACCGAGAACCCGCGGGATTGTCCGGCTTAGCAACTTGTCCGGCCTCTTTTCTTATTTTGGGTATGACACTAACAGAATGGGGAGTCTCAACCAGTAAGCACATCCCTGAAGGTAAGAAGATAAGGGCTTTCGGCACATTTATATACATTTCAAATAATATCAAAGCGGTAAATATTTAGTACATTAATCATGAACATATAGGGAAATCAGATATAAATAAATACAACAATTATTTCGACCTTGAATTCTTAAACCCAGAACCGAAGTTCTGGGTTTCTTATCCCCAGCAGAGTCACCAGAGCTGTCACGCCTCCTTTTTTACCGAGCTTACTATACCCCCGAAAGGGATATAGTAAAGAAAGGAGTTTTTCCACTTAAAGGGCAGTCGGAACGGGATTTATTTATTTAGATTCAGAGTCACCACTTGGGAGATTCATAGTGTCCCAAGTCACCGGTTGAATCCCGAACCGAGCAAAGTTTAACTCTGTTAACAGTCCGCGAACTAGAAATCCAGATAAGAAATTTTATTAGCCCGGGAGAATGTGTTGGGCATTTCCGAATTCCGTGGTTTTAGCACGGTCGCTCAACTGTTGTATTTGATTTTATATGTTTTTAATACATGTTCTACTTGTATGTGCCTTTTTATGAATCAACTACTTTATTTGTACTTATTGTTTATTTTTTAAGAATTGCAACGTCATGAAAATGCATTTCGAATCACGTCGTACCAGTACGCCCGTAACTTTTAAACATATTTCGACTTCGTTGAGATTTGGATTTGGGTTGCATGAAATGTACACATGTATTAGGAAGATAATATTATCATAAATCGCGCCTAAAGCAACTGCATATTTATTAACTTTGGAAAAGACCGTAAAATTCACTAAATGGTCCTTCCAAATCTAAAATATTTAGTAAGTAATTAATGAGGGCCCCGCAATTGTATTTTTAAAGTAGCAAGGCTCGTCTCATCATTTTATTAAGGTTATTCCTAAAGTATACTATATTTTCTGCTTGTTTTATCTCTAATAATAAGGGAAAACCTTAATTATTTATCATTGCCTAATAGTTTTACATTTAGGCCACATTGAACTTAACTGCAGCCCATGCAGCAACATCCTGGTCCAATTTAAATCCAGCTGAGGCTCGAATTTAGGCCATTCATGTAGGTACCAGGACTAATGGCCCAAGCCAATCTAATTTGATATTGTATGGACCATGCCCGTGTATAGCCATCACACATACTGAATTTGGGCTATTCATTAAGGTCTTGATTCAAAATTAACATACTCAATTGAAGACAATTTTATTTGATTTTCTAATTATTGCAATTTTAATTCGAGTTCAAACTAATTTAGCTACTTAACTTCCAGAAAATTTACTTTACTTTCAATCCAAGTATACCTATTAATTCTGTTTTTACCAGTTCGAATATCAATTAAAATTGAATCTAATGAAAGGCTGAGATTTCAAAGTTCAAAAAAAAGTGACTAGTATTGCCTTATGGAAAACTGTTCTAACGAAACATTTGAGGTATTTCTTTAAACAGTAATTACTTTAAACAAAACTAATTACAATTATAATTGACTTCAACTAATAAATAAGTTGATATTCAAATAATCATGAAATTAATGTGAGTTATACAAACATTTGCTAACATAGCCTTTAGCATACAGATTTATACTATATAATCCACAATACTATTTAACTAACAACTACAAAGTAACAATTTACCTAATGTTTACTTGAATCACTAATAACAGTCCAGATTCAGTCCAGTTTAATTACAAATTTAAATTATTCCTAACAAATACACAAAGCTAGTTAATTTCTACATCAAATATACTCAATACACATTGAAACAAGAACATATAAACTTCTTCATTTTCCATTTTTTCTTCAATTTCGAAATTACATCACATGAGGTAGATTATACCTGGAAAATGAAGATAGACCGATGAGATTCTAGGTCACAATAGTAGAATTAGGATCAGCAATAGAAAACTCAACAGCAATTAACCACAGCCTCAGATCAACACCAGATCCAACAGAGATACCAGCTCAGAAAAATAATAACAGCATACAACTCCATGAACAACATCAAATGATCTTCAAACTTGATGTAATCAACTAATATAACAGTAATTTCCGGATTACTTGTACTATTTTTTGGTATATTTATTTGTAAATGAATGATTTCTGAAATGAAAGCTTGAATTGTAGAGATTGACTCGAAGAAATTAGTATTTGGAGACTTCAAAGCTTTTCAAAATTCAGAACCCTTTCTAAAGGCCTAGGTGTGCCTATTTATAGATTTCAAAAGGGAGGGAGATTTAAATTTCAGTAATTATGCATTGGTCCCTCTTATTTCATATTTTACCCCCTACTCTTTATTATTTTATTCAACTAATTACACCTACTTTTGAAAAAATGCACTAATGACCACATCTAGAACATTCTTCCCTTAGATAATCCCTTAATTGCCCTTACTTCTCTAGAAAATCTACCCTTTTAACCTTTCTTATGCCCAAATTACCCTTAGTCCCTTAGGTGTGTTACAATTAAGCTTTTTTATGTTCCTAAATCTGCCCCCACTCCCTTAGGATTATTACAATTAAACCAATTTAGTATTGCCCAAACCACCTCTGATACCAAATTGTATTTACTAATAGCCCTACCGCTTTTACCCTTTTACCCCTAATTTTGACTATTATTTACAAAACCAACTTAATATTGATTTTCAGAGTTACCTACTGATTATTCTATCAAAAAAATAGAAAAAATAAACTACTTACTAACAAGCTATAACCAATCGCACGGTTGTTGTCAATTTCGTCCCAAACTTACAAATCAAAATTAACAAAATAATTAGCAAGATTAACCAATTTTACAACAGATAAAATAAACAGCAAAAATTATTTTAAGAATCTAGTCAGGTTCTAATTTACCCTAAACTAATGTTAACAATTAACAACAGAAAACTATCAAAGATTATTTTTGTCTTTTTAATTATATCTTTTATTTTTCAATTTCAAAACAGTATCAATCTTCAAGTAGGCAAGAGTAATAACCAGATATATACCCAAGGAACCAAGAATCATTCATGCATACAAAAATCCAAAGGAAAGAATACTTAGCTTTCTACAGTCCTTCTTCTTCTTTTCTTCCCTTTCTTTTCTTTAAGACATGACCCCCGACGTTTATGAAGCCTTTTTCTTGAATTTTGGTCACTGGAGTGCTTTGATTTGAGACTTTGAGCCACTCCAGTGATTATTAGGATTTTAAAACCTTCGAACATAGGTTAAGAACGGTAAGGGGTGGTTTGGTATGATTTTGAAGTGATTTTGAAAGAGTGACGTTCTTCGGAGTTAGGTTTCAGCGAAATGTTTTTTCAAGATTTGAGCCGATGTGGACTGATTCAAGGGATACAGAGTTTAGAAGTTGAAAGAGGAACTCCTGGTGGTTCAGGGGTGTTAATGGCGAAGTGTTTGGCTTAAGTTGTGTTCGCCGGAGTAAGGTTCCGGCAACGTTAAATCTAATATTTAGGGATTTTTGGTGTGTTTTGAGGGAAATGGGGTAGAGGGTAAGAAGGGGAGGTCAAGGCGGTTCGGGGGTGTAAAGGCTGGAAGGTTTGGTGGTGGTTTCGTCTCCCTCCGGCGAGGGTTTCCGGCGAGATGTTGAGAGAAAAGGGGGGCCGCTAGGGCTAGTGTTTGTATTCAGAAAAGAGGAAGATGGAATGGTACAAGGGTGTAACATTTTTATATATTTAAAACCAATTAATGATTTGAGACCGTTAGATCACATGAATCGACAGCTCAGATTTATTACATTTAAAACGGTGCCGTTTATGTTTTAATGAAGACATGACCATATCTGTTAGATCAGATGAATGAACGATCTAGATTAGCTTCTTTACACGACGTCGTTTCTTTATTCAGTGGCCTTCATCACATGTCCATTGGATTAGTTGAGTGAACGGCTCAGATATTTTTATTTAAATGGGGTTGTTTTGGGTATCTCCTAGGCTGACCGGATATGGAAAATTTGGGCTGGGTTGGTAGACTGGCTTATTTGTTTTGGGCTTGGAGGGTTTGGCCCAAACAAATTTCCTTTCTTTTTTATTTTTTTAATTTTTATATATATGTTTTACAATTATTTTTACTTGTATTATTTGTATTATTATATTTTTGTATTCCAATTTTCTGTATTTTATTTCTTCATATTTCTGTATTTTTATTTTGTATTTTGTATTTATTTTCTAATTATATTTCTATTTTTATGGTAATTTCAATTAAAGTGCAAAATGTTATTTTCTTTTGATTTTTTCTTAAAATGAATTAAAATGCAACAAATAACACCAATTTCAACAAAAAAATCCACAAAAATGGTAAAATAATAAAAATTTATTTATTTGAATCTTCTGGAGTAAAATTGCTTAGGGTAAAAATCACGTGCTCGCGAGTAATAGAAGTTTAATACTTGGATCAACAAATTCGCACGACAACAATTTCAAGAATATGAAGTTTTTCCTAAAGGTTCTAGAGCCTCTCGAGGATAAATATAGACGTCTCTGCACCGATCCGCGAGACTCTACTAAACCTGCTAATGACTTGTGAGACCTATGTTACCTAGGCTCTAATACCAACTTGTCTCGACCCCAAACCCGAACCTGGTCGTGTTGGTGCCTCTCGTAAATACAATGCCAATCGACTACTCCCAATTTTAAGTTAAAAAATTGAACATCAAGAAAACAGTTTAATAATGCTAAGTAGCGGATAATATCATAACAATGTGGAAGTACAACACAAACCCAGCCCTAATTGGGTGTCACTAGTCATGAGCACCTATAAGTAATAATACAAGTCTGCTAAGTCTATAAACTAGTACAACAGTCTCATACATAGATAGAAATGATAAATGAGGAGAAATACGGGTCTGCGGATGCCGGGCAGCTACCTTGTGAACTCCGAATGTCCGCCTGAAGCTAGAAGAATCAACAATCAGGACGGACCAAGTCACAATTCCCAATAGTGTATGACCCCACGCTCGTCATCAAGCATGTGCCTCACCTCAACATAGAACTATGATATGCAATCCGGGGTTTCAAACCCTCAAAACATCATTTACAATCGTTACTCACCTCGAACCGGTCAAATATCTAGCTCACGGCGCCTTTGCCCCTTCAATCGGCCTCCACTCGCATCTAATCTATCCAAAATCAGAACGAGGACATCAAAATATGCTAAGGGAATGAATCCCAAGCAAAAACAATCAATAAATGACACAAATCCCGAAATTACCAAAATCCGACCCTCGGGCCCACGTCTCAAAATTTAATAATTTTTTTACAACAGAATCCTTATCACTCCATGAGTCCATACATACCAAGAATATTAAAATTGGAGTCCAAATGACCCCTCAAATCTGCACGTCTAGGCCTAAGTTTCTAAGCCTTAGTTTTGCCCAATTTTCCAAAATTTCTAGCTCTAATCAGTGAAATAATAGCATAGAAATGAGTTTCAAGTCCGAATTCATTACCTCAATGATGTTCCTTTGAAATCCCTCTTCCAAATAGCCCAAAATGGCTCAAAATTGCGAATGAACTGACTTATATGTTGTGCCATACATTTTCGCATTTGCGTTACAACATTTGCGATCAAATCCTCCGCTTCTGTGAAATCACTAAGAAGCCCCAGAAATCGCATCTGCTATAAGCCATCCTCGCATGCGACTCCGCAGGTGCGGTCCCACACCGCATCTGCGATTCCTGGCAAAAATCTCAACAATCTGCTTCTGCGGCTCTCCTTCTGCATGTGCGACGTTGCACCTGCGGTCCCCAATCCGTAGGTACAAAAACACCAGAGCAAATTCAGCAGCTGCAACAACAATTCAACTTCTCCGTCAACCATTTGAAATCACCTCGAGGCCCCCGGGACCTCAACCAAAAGCATAAACATATCCTAATACCCTATTTAAACTTGATCTAATCATCAAAACACATCAAACAACTTCAAATCAACCAAAACGCATCATATTCAAGCATAAGTTTCAAAAATCTTCCAAATTTTTCTTTTGATTCAAAAACCCCAACCAAACCACGTCTGAATAGACTAAAATTTTGCACACACATCCCAAATGACATAGCGAAGCTACTACAACTCTCAAAATTCCATTCCTACCTTTATATCAAAATCTCACCTATCAGCCGAAAATCGCCAAAATATCTACTTCGTCAATTCAAACCTAAAACTACTCCAGACCTCGAAAGCTCATTCCGATCACACTTATAAGTCAAAAATCACCTCTCGGAGCTAACCGAACCATCAGAACTTGCATCCGAGCCCTCTAATATATAAGTCAATATTTGGTTGACCTTTCTAGCTTAAACTTTCTTAAAAGAGACTAAACGTCTCAAACCTTACGAAAATCATTCCGCATTTAATTCAATCAACCCTTTTGTCACGACCCTAGTTCACAAATTGTGAACATGTCGTGATGGCACCCAGTCCCCACGACTAGGTAAGCCTAACACGTTGCAGAATCTATAAGTTATAAATACTTAAATAAGAAACAGCGGAAAATAACATAAAAGATATGTAATCCGTGCCGCTTGGCACATATATCCGTCACACAATGAATAAAACACTACCAAGATCCGGAACCCCACGGTAACACAGACTAAAAGGGAAATACAACTGTGGCTCTATGTGTAAAGAGTATCTAATAACGAAATGAAGAAAAATGTTAACTAGTAATACTAGAATAGAAGGGAAGCCTCCGGATCCGCAGACGTAGCAGATCATACCTCGAAGTCTCCCAGAAAGCTGCAGATCACCGGTAGTGCGTCTGATCAGATGGACCTGGATCTGCACAATAAAAGTGTGTAGAAGAGTAGCATGAGTACACCACGGCGGTACTCGGCAAGTGCCAAGCCTAACCTTGATGGAGTAGTGACGAGGAAGGTTAAGGCCCTACCGAGAATAATAGAAATAATGATAATAATATCGAACAGTGCAAGGTATGAGTAAATCTGAAATAGCAGCAAAGCAAGATAAAACTACAAGTCATCTACAGTTAACCGAGCAAAGAGAAAACAACACAACAAGTACAAATCAATAACTCAAGATCTCCAGGAATTGAACCCGTAGTCCATTCATACTCAGCAGCTCAGGATCTCCTAGAATCGAACCCGCAGTCCATATATCAGTATCACAGGATCTCCGGGAATTGAACCCGCAATCCTTTGTATCAGTATCACAGTATCTCAGGGAATTAAACCCACAGTCCCTTATATCAGTATCACAGGATCTTCGAGAATTGAAACCGCAGTCCTTTATATCAGTATCATAGGATCTCCGGGAATTGAACTCGCGGTCGCTTACCTTAATCTCAGGATCTCGGGAATCGAACCCGTAGTCCATATTTCAATAATCTCAGGATCTCGGGAATCGAACCCGTAGTCCATATTTCAATAATCTCAGGATCTCGGGAATCGAACCCGTAGTCCATAACCACAGCAAGTAAAGGAATACACAGAGAGAAGTATAATATGCTTAACGATAACTTCGCCGATGAACAACGCCAGCGATTACCAAGAAAACTCAAGTAAGTCAATTAAGCAGCTAGACAGTTAGATTCTACCTAATCATGCTTTTCTAACTACTACCGGGTAGGAATATCGAATTTAACAACTAAAAATAGGAATATCATTCATTGAACATTTTGAGTAAAGTATGTGTTCAACAACCAGCGCATGTACACGCCCGTCACCTCGCGTACAAGGCATTTAAAGTATCACAATAATATCCTAGGGTGAAAGTCCCCCACACGAAGTTAGACAAGCCACTTACCTCAATTCCGGTACGAAACCGCTAAGAAATAACCCTCTTGCCGCGAATGTCGGACTCCACAAGTGTAGTATCTGATAAAAGTCAATAGAATCACATCAAAATAGGCCAATTGGGCATTACCCAATCAAAATAACTCAAAATACACCAAAACCCACAAGTTGCCAAAACCCGACTTTCGGTACGCTTATCGAAAAATCACGAAAATTATATATTCGGGTTCCTTATCTCAATACGAGTCTAGGCATATAAAATTTACCAAAATCGGACTCCATTTTCCCACTCAAATTAGAGATTTTCTAACATTTAGGCCTAGGGCTCAAACCCACCTTTAATCCACCATTTTCGGTGAAATAATCACGGATTTCATGATAAACCAACGAATTAAGGTCAAGAAACTTACCCCCGATGATTTCCCGATGATATCCCAGCGTTTCCCCTTTCAAAATCCTCTCTTGGAGCTCAAAAATGGCGTTTTTGTGAATGGGGGTCGCGGGTGTTATGTTCCGAACTTAAGCTCACTGCCAGACCCCATTACTCATCGCGTTCGCGTTACTGTTCACGCGTTCGCTATGAACAGCCCAACTTCTTCTACGCGAACGCGAAGTAACCCACGCGTTCGCGATGACCTACGAACATTACCTATCGCGAACGCGACGATCCCCCCCGCGTCCGCGAAGCACAATTTCCCTCCCTCAACGCGAACGCGACGACTCCCACGCGTTCGCGAAGAACAACCTTCCAGTCGACCATTTTTTCTTCTACGCGTACGCGACACCTGGGACACAAACGCGGTGCTTCCTCTTTCCATTCTACGCGATCGCGACTCAATGGACGCGAACGTGATGCTTTGCCCTACCATGCCTACGCGAACGCGGCAACTGCCACGCGAACGCGTAGGCTTAACGTCTGCTGCACTGCTGCTGCATTTTCTGCAGAAATTTCCAAGTTCCAAATGCCCGCTTGATGGTCCGAATTCATCCCGAGGCTCCCGGACCCCAACGAAAACCACCAACATACTCCAAAACACGATACGAACTTATTCCAAACATAAAAACACGTCTAACAACATCAAAACCCATAAATCACATCGATTCAAGCCTAAGTTTCTTCAAAACTTTCAAAACTAACATTCAATCCAAAACCCGGCCAAACGACGTCCAAATGACTTGAAAATTTGCGGACATATCCAAAATCACATAACGAAGCTGCAGAAATTGTCGGAATTCCATTCCGACTCCCGGATCAAAATCTCACCTAACGTTCGGATTCACCAAAATCTCAACCTTCGGCATTTCAAGCCTAATTGAGCTACGGACCTCCAAAATACATTCCGAACGCGCTCCCAACCCCGAAATCACCTAACGGAGCTAATGGAACCATCGGATTTCTGTTCCGAGATCGTCTTAACACTGTTCCGGCTATGGGCCATTTTCTAGCTTCAAAGCTCTTATTTAGGGACTAAGTGTCCCAAAATGCTCAAATTTCAGAACCGACTCTCCCGGCAAACCACAATAGCAGAAATGAACTTAGGGGAACAGTTAAATTAGGGATTGGGGCGTAATTTTCTAAAATGACCGGTCGTGTCGTTACATCTTCCCACACTTAAAGATTCGTTCGTCCTCGAACGAGCATAGAAAACATACCCGGAGTAGTGAAAAGATGAGGGTACTGGCTGCGCATATCCTGCTCGGTCTCCCAAGTCGCCTCCTCGACCGGCTGGCCCCGCCACTGAACCTTTACCAAAGCGATGTTCTTTGACCTTAGCTTTCTGACCTGCCTGTCTAGAATGGCTACCGGCTCCTCAACATAAGACGGATCCTTGTCTAGCTGAACAGAAGTGAAATCCAACACATGCGACGGGTCACCATGGTATCTCCGGAGCATGGAGACATGAAATACGGGGTGAACTCCGGCTAGGCCGGGAGGTAAGGCCAACTCATAAGCAACCTCCCCAACACGCCTCAAAATCTCAAAAGGGCCAATAAATCTAGGACTCAGCTTTCCCTTCTTCCCAAACCTCATAACACCCTTCATGGGCGAGACTCGAAGCAGAACCCGCTCGCCAACCATAAAGCCACATCGCGAACCTTCTTGTCCGCATAACTCTTCTGTCTAGAGTGGGCTGCACGAAGTCTGTCTTGAATCACCTTGACCTTGTCCATAGCCTCCTGAACCATATCAGTACCTAGCAACCTGGCCTCGCCCGGCTCAAACCAACCCACGGGAGACCCGCACCTCCTACCATATAGGGCCTCGTACGGTGCCATCTGAATACTAGACTGGTAGTTGTTGTTATAAGCAAACTCCGCCAGTGGCAAGAAGTGATCCCATGAACCTCCAAACTCAATCACGCACGCACGGAGCATATCCTCCAAAATCTGAATAGTGCGCTCGGACTGCCCATCAGTCTGGGGGTGAAATGTTGTGCTCAGCTCCACCCGAGTACCTAACTCCTGCTGTACGGCTCTCCAGAACCGTGAAGTGAACTGAGTGCCTCTATCTGAAATGATGGAAACTGGAATACCATGCAGCCGAACTACCTCCCTGATATAGATCTCCGCCAGTCGCTCCGATGAATATGTAGTGCTCACCGGTATAAAATGGGCGGACTTGGTCAGCCGATCCACAATGACCCAAATGGAATCAAACTTCCTAACCGTCCGTGGAAGTCCGGATACAAAGTCCATGGTAATGCTCCCATTTCCACTCGGGAATCTCAATCTGCTGCATTAATCCACCCGGACGCTGATGCTCATACTTCACCTGCTGGCAGTTGAGGCATCTAGAAACATAACCAACTATATCCCTTTTCATTCGCCTCCACCAGTAATGTTGTTTCAAGTCCTGATACATCTTCGCGGCACCCGGATGGATGGAATACCGCGAACTATGGGCCTCTGCTAGAATCAGCTCTCGAAGATCATCTACATTGGGCACACAGATACGCCCCCGCATCCTCATGACTCCATCATCCCCGATGGTAACATCTCGAGCATCACCACGCCGAACTCTATCCTGAAGGACAAGCAAATGAGGGTAGTCGAACTGACGCTCCCTGATGCGGTCAAATAGAGAAGACCGAGAAACCACACAAGCTAGAATCCGGCTGGGCTCCGAAAGATCCAATCTAACAAACTGCCTGGCTAGAGCCTGAACATCCATCACCATAGGCCTCTCTGAAACTGGTAGATATGCTAAACTCCCCAAACTCTCTGCCCGACGACTCAAGGCATCGCCAACCACATTAGCCTTGCCCGGATGATAGAGAATAGTAATATCATAGTCCTTTAGTAGCTCCAACCATCTCCTCTGACGCATATTCAGGTCCTTCTGCTTAAGCAAGTGCTGCAAGCTCCGGTGATCAGTGTAGATCTCACAAGGAACCCCATATAAATAATGACGCCAAATTTTCAAGGTGTGAACAATGGCAGCTAGCTCCAAATCATGAACAGGGTAATTCTTCTCATGCACCTTCAGCTGTCTCGACGCGTAGGCAATCACCCTACCGTCTTGCATTAATACCGCACCGAGTCCAACCCGTGAGGCATCACAATATACAGTATAGGACCCCGAACCTGTAGGCAACATCAATATAGGGGCCGAAGTCAAAGTCGTCTTGAGCTTCTGAAAGCTCGCCTCACACTCGTCTGTCCACTGGAAAGGGGCACCCTTTTGGGTCAATCTGGTCATAGGTGCTGCAATCGAAGAGAACCCCTCTACAAAACGACGGTAATAGCCCACCAAACCAAGGAAACTGCGAATCTCAGTAGCGGAGGAGGGTCTGGGCCAACTCTGCACGGCCTCCACCTTCCTCGGATCTACTCGAATACCATCACTCGACACCACGTGGCCCAAAAATGCCACCGAACTCAACCAAAATTCACATTTAGAGAACTTGGCATAAAGCTGCTTCTCCCTCAGAATCTGAAGCACTATCCTCAAATGCTGCTCGTGCTCTTCCCGGCTTCGGGAATATACTAGAATATCATCAATGAAGACAATCACGAACGAGTCCGGATAAGGCCTGAACACACTGTGCATCAAATGCATAAAGGCTGCTGGGGCATTAGTCAGCCCAAAAGACATCACGAGGAACTCATAGTGACCATACCGGGTCCCGAAGGCAGTCTTCGGGATATCTGGCTCCCGAATCTTCAGCTGGTGATACCCAGAGCGCAAATCAATCTTAGAAAACACCTGTGCGCCCTGTAACTGGTCAAATAAATCATCAATACGGGGCAAAGGATACCGGTTCTTCACTGTAACCTTATTCAGCCGACGATAGTCAATACACATACGCATAGAACCGTCCTTTTTCTTCACAAACAATACAGGAGCACCCCAAGGCGAAACACTGGGTCGAATAAAACCCTTGCCCAATAACTCCTGTAATTGATCCTTCAACTCCTTTAACTCAGGAGGAGCCATACGGTACGGTGGAATAGAAATGGGCCGAGTGCCCGGCAACAAGTCAATAGCAAAGTCAATATCTCTGTCGGGCGGCATGCCCGGAAGATCAGCTGGAAATACATCAGCAAAGTCACGTACCACATGAACAGAATCAATAGAGGAAGTGTCAATACTAACGTCCCGCACATAGGCTAGATAAGCAGCACACCCCTTCTCAACCATACGCTGAGCTCTGAGAAAAGAAATAACACGGCTAGGGGTGTGATCTAGAGTACCACTCCACTCAATACGTGGAATGCCTGGCATAGCCGGCGTCACGGTCTTGGCGTGACAATCAAGAATAGCATAATGGGGCGACAACCAGTCCATGCCCAGAATAATATCAAAATCGACCATCCCGAGCAGCAATAGATCCGCTCTGGTCTCAAAATCACAAATGGTAACCAAACACGACCGATATACGCGGTCCATAGCCAAAGAATCACCCACCGGAGTGGAAACATAAATGGGGGCACTCAAAGAATCCCGAGGCACACCCATATGAGAAGCAAAGTAAGAAGACACATATGAAAAAGTGGAACCAGGGTCGAATAGAACCGATGCCTCCCTGTGACTAACCATAATAATACCTGTGATAACAGAGTCAGATGCAACAGCCGCAGCGCGATCAGGAATAGCATAGAATCTGGCATGATACCTCTCTCGACGGCGGCCTCTGGCACCTTGATCCCCGCCCCTAGCTGGCTGGGCAGGTGGGATGGCAGCTGGGGTTGGAATGATGGCATGCTGACCCTGTGAACCATGTTAAGGCTGCAAAGTCTGTGGAGGCACTCTTATCCTACACCTAGGGCACTCACTAACCAAATGGCGAGTATCCCCGCACTCAAAACAAGCTCGGGAAGGACGCGGTGGCTATGACTGACCGACCTCGCCCCCGCTGGACTGACCCCTGGAGGTACCCTGCGTATGAGGTGCACTGGAAACTGGGGGAGCATAATAAGGCTCATGAGGTGCTGGAAGAGCTGGAGTACTACCAGCTGCTGGCAATGCTGAATGAACTGGGCGAGCCGGAATAACCCCTGCCAAAACGATAGGCTGATGAAGTGCGGGCACCACAGAAATGGCCCGACTCACGAGACCTCTTGGCCTCTCTCTCTCTCCGCTCTCTAGGGAGCATACTCTCGATCCTCTTGGCAATGCTAACCGCCTGCTGATAAGATATATCTGTCTCAAGCTCTCTGGCCATGCTGGATCGGATAGGCGGAACAAGGCCCTCAATAAATCTCCGCACTCTCTCCCGAACCGTGGCTACCAAAGCCGGTGCATGCTTGGCTAGGCGGGTGAAACTGATAGCATACTCCGATACTGACATGGAGCCCTGTCGCAACCGCTCAAACTCCGAGCGCCAAGAATCCCTAAGTCCCTGGGGAAAAAACTCCCTCAAAAATAGATCTAAAAATAGAGTCCAGGTCAACGAAGCAGACTCCTTCGGACTATCCAACTCATACGTGCGCCACTAGTCATAAGCGGCCCCACAAAACTGAAAAGCAAAGAAGGAAACCCCGCTGGTCTCCACAATCCCCATAGTACGAAGTATAGGATGACACTCCTCCAGAAAACCCAATGCATCATCTGAAGCCAAACCATTGAACACTAGAGGGTCATATTTCTTGAACCTCTCCAAACTACAATGCTCGTCATCAAAGGCAGCTGGCCCACCTCCGGGCTGTACTGGTGCGACAGGCGGTATAGGAATAACCTCTATAACCTGCACCACGGGCACTCGCTACTCAGGAGTGCGGGCTGCAAGAGTTTGGGCCTCTCCCCTAGCTTGAGATATAACTGCACCGAGAGAAAGCAACCCCGCCTAAGCCAGAGTAGTGTACATGCTCATAAACTGGGCTAGAGTCTCCTAGAGTGCTAGAGTCGTAGTAGTTAGAGTAGGTGTATCGGATGCCTGCTCTCCAACCTGATCCACCAGTGGTACCTCAGCGGCAGAGCGCGTGGGTGTTGTGGCTGCACCTCAGGCGCGCCCTAGACCTCTACCCCGGCCTCGGCCTCTAGCAGCAGCAGTAGGGGGCACGGTGCCTAATCCTCAAGAGTAGCAAGTGTCCTCACCATCTGTGAGAGAATAGAAGACAGAAGTTTAGATTTGGTGTCAAAATATCACAAGACAAGGAATTCAAAAGAAATGAAGAGTTTCCTAAACAGCTACATAGCCCCTCGTAGATAAATACGGCTGTCTCTATATCGATCAGCGAGGCTCTAAATAACCGGCCTGTGTCCTGTGACTCCTATGAACCTAGAGCTCTGATACCAACTTGTCGAGACCCTAGTTCACAAATTGTAAACATGTCGTGATGGCACCCAGTCCCCACGACTAGGTAAGCCTAACACGTTGCAGAATCTATAAGTTATAAATACTTAAATAAGAAACAGCGGAAAATAACATAAAAGATATGTAATCCGTGCCGCTTGGCACATATATCCGTCACACAATGAATAAAACACTACCAAGATCCGGAACCCCACGGTAACACAGACTAAAAGGGAAATACAACTGTGGCTCTATGTGTAAAGAGTATCTAACAACGAAATGAAGAAAAATGTTAACTAGTAATACTAGAATAGAAGGGAAGCCTCCGGATCCGCGGACGTAGCAGATCATACCTCGAAGTCTCCCAGAAAGCTGCAGAATCACCTAGCACGAGCCTGCTCTGATGTACCTGGATCTGCACAACAAAAGTGTGCAGAAGAGTAGCATGAGTACACCACGGCGGTACTCGGTAAGTGCCAAGCCTAACCTCGATGGAGTAGTGACGAGGTAGGTCAGGGCCCTACTGAGAAAACAATAATATAATGATGATAACAAAATAAACAGTTTAAATGATAATAATTTCCGAAACAACAACATTATGATGATTACTGCAACTGTCTACAATTAAGCTAACAACAAATAACCAACTCAAATAAACGAATCCAGGATCCGTGGGAATTGAACCCACAGTCCCAATCTCAGTACCTCTGGGTCTCCGGGAATCGAACCCGCAACCCATGTCTCAATAATATCTCAATAACTCAGGATCTCCGGGAATCGAACCCGCAGTCCCTAGCCATAAGTTAGGATCTCGGGAATCGAACCCGTAGTCCACATTTCAATAATCTCAGGATCTCGGGAATCGAACCCGTAGTCCACATTTCAATAATCTCAGGATCTCGGGAATCGAACCCGTAGTCCACATTTCAATAATCTCGGGATCTCGGGAATCGAACCCGTAGTCCATATTTCAATAATCTCAGGATCTCGGGAATCGAACCCGTAGTCCACATTTCAATAATCTCAGGATCTCGGGAATCGAACCCGTAGTCCACAACCACAGCAAGTAAAGGAATACACAGAGAGAAGTATAATATGCTTAACGATAACTTCGCCGATGAACAGCGCCAGCGATTACCAAGAAAACTCAAGTAAGTCAATTAAGCAACTAGACAGTTAGATTCTACCTAATCATGCTTTTCTAACTACTACCGGGTAGGAATATCGAATTTAACAACTAAAAACAGGAATATCACTCATTGAACATTTTGAGTAAAGTATGTGTTCAACAACCAGCCGCATGTACACGCCCGTCACCTCGCGTACAAGGCATTTAAAGTATCACAATAATATCCTAGGGGTGAAAGTCCCCCACACGAAGTTAGACAAGCCACTTACCTCAATTCCGGTACAAAACCGCTAAGAAATAACCCTCTTGCCGCGAATGTCGGACTCCACAAGTGTAGTATCTGATAAAAATCAATAGAATCACATCAAAATAGGCCAATTGGGCATTACCCAATCAAAATAACTCAAAATACACCAAAACCCACAAGTTGCCAAAATCCGACTTTCGGTACGCTTATCGAAAAATCACGAAAATTATATATTCGGGTTCCTTATCTCAATACGAGTCTAGGCATATAAAATTTACCAAAATCGGACTCCATTTGCCCACTCAAATTAGAGATTTTCTAACATTTAGGCCTAGGGCTCAAACCCACCTTTAATCCACCATTTTCAGTGAAATAATCACGGATTTCATGATAAACCAACGAATTAAGGTCAAGAAACTTACCCCCGATGATTTCCCGATGATATCCCAGCGTTTCCCCTTCAAAATCCTCTCTTGGAGCTCAAAAATGGCGTTTTTGTGAATGGGGGTCGCGGGTGTTATGTTCTGAACTTAAGATCACTGCCAGACCCCATTACTCATCGCGTTCGCGTTACTGTTCACGCGTTCGCTATGAACAGCCCAACTTCTTCTACGCGAACGCGAAGTAACCCACGCGTTCGCGATGACCTACGAACATTACCTATCGCGAATGCGACGATCCCCCCCGCGTCCGCGAAGCACAATTTCCCTTCCTCAACGCGAACGCGACGACTCCCACGCGTTCGCGAAGAACAACCTTCCAGTCGACCATTTTTTCTTCTACGCGTACGCGACACCTGGGACGCGAACGCGGTGCTTCCTCTTTCCCTTCTACGCGATCGCGACTCAATGGACGCGAACGCGATGCTTTGCCCTACCATGCCTACGCGAACACGGCAACTGCCACGCGAACGCGTAGGCTTAACGTCTGCTGCACTGCTGCTGCATTTTCTGCAGAAATTTCCAAGTTCCAAATGCCCGCTTGATGGTCCGAATTCATCCCGAGGCTCCCGGACCCCAACGAAAACCACCAACATACTCCAAAACACGATACGAACTTATTCCAATCATAAAAACACGTCTAACAACATCAAAACCCATAAATCACATCGATTCAAGCCTAAGTTTTTTCAAAACTTTCAAAACTAACATTCAATCCAAAACCTGGCCAAACGACGTCCAAATGACTTGAAAATTTGCGGACATATCCAAAATCACATAATGAAGCTATAGAAATTGTCGGAATTCCATTCCGACTCCCGGATCAAAATCTCACCTAACGTTTGGATTCACCAAAATCTCAACCTTCGGCATTTCAAGCCTAATTGAGCTACGGACCTCCAAAATACATTCCGAACGCGCTCCCAACCCCGAAATCACCTAACGGAGCTAATGGAACCATCGGATTTCTGTTCCGAGATCGTCTTAACACTGTTCCGGCTACGGGCCATTTTCTAGCTTCAAAGCTCTTATTTAGGGACTAAGTGTCCCAAAATGCTCAAATTTCAGAACCGACTCTCCCGGCAAACCACAATAGCAGAAATGAACTTAGGGGAACAGTTAAATTAGGGATTGGGGCGTAATTTTCTAAAACGACCGGTCGGGTCGTTACACCTTTACCACAAAACACGAATAACAAAGCATAAAAAGCAGAAATGGAAGAAACAGAGTAGTAACTCATGAGACGACTGATCAGGTCATCACGGAAAGAAAACTCGAAAGAATGAAAGAGGATATCATGAGAGGAATGGCCAAAAACTTTTGAAAAACAAACTCTTAATCTATTTATAAGGTTGAGTGGCTCTAGAATCGAAGCGAAAAGTCACAAAGCATCGCCAGAACCAAAGCGTCATGCCATCAACTCCTGCCTCAAAAACGTGCGTGATGGTGCCGACGTAAAGATGACATCATTTACCATTACCGGTATCTTGCTCAATACGCTGACCTCTGTCCATTGGCCATTTTGTAACCTCAAAATGGCTCAAATTTCTCCATAAAAACGCATGGTGTCCGCTCATCGATGACGCACCGAGACGTTATCCCAACAAGTGAAGGACTAACTGTATGAGTCCAAATTTGACCGATGAAGACCGAAGATGAGTACAACGATTGATGTGGCCTCCTTAAAGTGACGCCCTAATGAAGACGACCTTGAAACATACGAGAGACTGGACGACCTTTGTAGTAATGTATAGCCATTAGGGGACATCAGGAATATCTTTGAATATTCCTTGCATTTTTTCTTGTACAGTTTAGAAGAGTTTCTCTATAAGTATAAATAGAGGATAATAACTTTGTAAGAAGGGGGCGGATGAGAAAGAGAATATCATTTTTCTACGAACAAGAAGTCTTCATTTTTATCTATCTTTCATTCTAGAGATTGATACATTTAGCAGAGATTTACCCCTTCATCTTTAATTGATTTGTTAAAAAAAAATTCAGTATCTTTTTTGAGTCAAATAGTACCGAACTCCAAATATAAGAAAAAAAGAATTTCTAAATGGATTAGATGCATGTCATAGTCTAATCATACAATATATGCTGGGTAGACGAACACTAACGGTGTAAATTCAACGAGCTCAGATGGACGACACATGTATATTTATTAAATAAAAGTCAATGTTATCGATTAATTAGGTTTCATGATGGAGAGTATGAACCCATTTGAATGAGCTTGTTTTAAGTGATTTTTAAGCCAAAATAATTTTTAAGTCATAGTTAAGAATTCTAGCCTTTTAGTTTTGGTTTATTTTTGTCATTTTAGCTTAAAAACAAGTGTTTAAACTATTTTTTTACTTTATCCAAATACAACAAAATGACTTAAAGGTTATTTTGATTTAAAATCACTTAAAACCATGTCCAATATATATATGATTTTGATAAAACCAGACTAACTGCAAGAAAATCATATAATATTAAATTATAAGTGATTTTGATATATTGGACATGCATGTGTGTATATACAGTGATTTCTTTAATTATAATTTAATATTATATGATTTTCTTGCACTTAGTCTGGTTTTATCAAAATCATATTAGACAGACAAATACAATAAATAATAATATTATAATATGTAGAGCTAAATAAATACATACAAAATATATCACTTTGCAGTAGATATTTAGCTATCAAATTAGAAGAGATATATTTGAAGATAAACAAAAATATTTGTGTTTACTTTTAAGCACGGATAACAATTGAATTTATACGCGATTTTAAAAATATGTGGTTTAATTCAGTACAAATAATTTATAATGTCAGGTATGAAAACAAAAAATAAAATAAACAGTCAAACCAGTAGTGATGTTGAGTCTGCACTCTCTTAAAAGCTTAACAAGAAGCATGCCTTCGGTTCTGAGCCAACACTTATGAAGAACTTATGAGCAAAAGTAAGAACTTTAAATAACTTTTAGAAATAGAGAACAGAGATTTGTATTGCCTTGGTATGCGTGTTACAAAGTGTTTATTGAATAATAAACTTTCCCTTTATATAATATGAGAGTTTAAACCTAAGTATAGTTTTAAGAAAGGTAAAGATTTTCTTTTTCGCTAATCACTGATCTGCTGCCGATGGTCCGAGATAACTGGTTGGGCGCGAATATCGCAGTTTTTTGTTGATCGTATGCGGACGTTTGACAAAGCTTTCCGAAGTCTCGAATCTTGAACTGGGTCGGGGACATGGTCTTGTTGACTTCGAGGGCAGGTGTTTCTTTGGGACTTGATACATGAGGCTCCAAGGTTTAATTTCGATTCCTTGTACTTATATTCTCGCTTCGTCCCCCCCCCCCCCCCCCCCCCCCACCCCTTCCCCACACTGCCCCACAGGAAAATAGGATGCTCATTAGCTTTGGTTTTACCCATATACAATTTGAACACAATCAGTGCTAAAATAGCACCATGAATTCATGAGATGGTGAAGCATATATAAATTTAATTAGGAAGATAAGCCTCACATTTTCCTTTACACATCTCAAAAATATTGTAAGTTAAGACCTCTCAAGTATTTTAATGTATCTTAAACGCTCACCAACAAGGATTACAGTGAGACACATAGGTACACACTTAACCAAAGGCCTCGATTTGAGCTTTGGGTATAAGAAAAATTATGTTAAAGAGCCACTTTTTTCTTTAATGAGCCTTGCGCATCACTGTGAGCACGTGATTTTTGCCTCAAGCAATTAAGTCCAAAATAAACAAAAAATAATTATTGATTGAAATTCATTGATTATTGTGTAAAAGTCTCAGTGTTTGTTTTATTTGTTGAAAATAAAGTTAAAAAAAATTAAAAAAAATAATACAAATTTGAATTAATTAGAAATACCAAAAAATATAAGATAATTACTAAGAAAATTAGAAAATCAAAAGAAAATATAAAATACAAAATTCAAGGGATAAATATACTGGGAATAAACATGGAAGAAAACAAATATAAAATACAAGAAATATAGAAAATAATAAAATAAATACACTATGAAAATACAAAAACAAGGTATAATACAAAAAAATACAAAATACAAGGTATTTGGGCCAAAACAAAAACCATTAGCCCAATTAACACAAAACAAGCCAGGCCCACATGAAATTAACACCAGCTACCCATATATAATACCAAACGATGGCGTTTAAATCAAACAGATCTGGACCGTTGATAAATTGAATCAGACGGACTAAAGTAACGGTTGTCTAACATTAAAACGACATCGTTATTCAAAGTAATTAGGACCATCCAATTAAATGATCTAACGGATGAAAGCAGGGTCTCACTTAAGCCAAATGACACCGTCTAATTAAAGTAATCACAACCGTTCAACTAGTTAATCCAACGGACAAGAGGATGGTTTCATTAAAACCACACGACACCGTTTAGTGGCCAAATTGATCCTGGCCACTCATTCAATCTAATCTAACGGTTGATAATTAATGTCACACTTTTGATATATATATATCTATACTCTCATTCGTTTAATGTAACGACCCGGCCCGTCGTTACGGGAATTACCACCCCGTTGCCTTGCATTTACATATATTATGCTTTTAAAACAGTATTAGAGTATATCGGGTGAGTTAGGAGTGATTTGGGTTGAAAATGAAACAAATAGCACGTTTGAAGAAAGCTTGAATATGAAAAAGTCAACCAAGAGTTGACTATTGAGTTAGAGTGCTCGGAACCGGATTCTGATGATTCGACTAGTTCCGGGGATCATTTATGACTTAGGAGAACAATCGGAATTGAATTCGGAGGTCCGGTGTAGTTTTAAGCTTGAATTGGCGAATGTTGAATTTTGGCGAAAACCGGATGGTAGGTGATATTTTGATCCGGGGGTCGGAATGGAATTCCGACAATTTCTGTAGCTTCGTTATGTGATTTTGGATATGTCTACAAATTTTCAGGTCATTCGGACATCGTTTGATCGGGTTTTGGATTGAATGTTAGTTTTGAAAGTTTTGAAGAAACTTAGGCTTGAATCCGTGGTTAATTGATGATTTTGATGTTTAGGATGGTGTTTTTATGATTGGAACAAGTCCGTATCGTGTTTTGGAGTATGTTGGTGGTTTTCGTTGGGGTCCCGGGGGCCTCGGGGTGAATCCGGACCATCATCCGGCATTTTTGGAGTTTGAAAAGTCTGCTGTAAATTGCAGGTTGGTGGGCAAAAATTTAAGCCTTCGCGTTCGCGTGGCCCAGGTCGCGTTCGCGAAGGCAGAGCTGGCTAAGGCATCGCGTTCGCGGTCAGGCTGCCGCGTTCGCGTAGGCAAGGTTGGACGAAGCTTCGCGTTCGCGTCCCGGATGGTCGCGTTCGCGTAGGAGAAAGATGGAGACCATCGCGATCGCGTGAAGGGTAGACGCGTTCGCGTACAAGAAATACGGGTGGCTGGAGTTTGAACATCGCGAACGCGTGGGGTGCGTCGCGTCCGCGATGGGTTGCAGGTTTTGAGCATCGCGAACGCGTGGCCGGCGTCGCGTTCGCGAAGGGTAAGGCAAGGCTGTTCATCGCGAACGCGTAGAGGGTCACGCGAACGCGATGAACAATGGGTTCTGGCAGTGAATAAAAATCCAGAAACAGAGAGTTACGGGTTTACACCCCCAAAACTCAATTTCAAGCCCTAGAGAGAAGAAAACTCGAGGAAATCACTGGAGAAGTCATCGGGTATCGTCGGAGGTAAGATTCTTGACTCAAAAACATCAATTTATGGTAGTATTAACATCAATCTTCATGAAATTGGGTTGAAATCTTGAAGAAATGTGGCCTAAGTTTTGAAAACGGGATTTTTGGATTTGGAAGGCCATTTGAACTCCGATTTCGATAAATTTTATATGCACGGACTCGTGGCGAGATAAGGATCGCGTTGGTGCTAATTTTGGAATTTTCCGAGCAGTGGGGCCCGGGGTCGGGTTTTACCAACTTAGTGTAATTTTGCGAATTTCATATAAATTGAAGTGGGTTATGATTCTTTGACCCGTAATTGATATAATTATTGTTATTTGACTAGATTCTACACACGAGGCATCGAAATTCAAAGGAAAAGGCATCGCGGATGATTCGACGACCGGCTAGAGGTGAGTAGTTTGTGTATATTGTAGCCTGAGGGTTCGAAACCCCGGCTTAGCACATTGTGACGCTAATAGGGCGTGGCTCGCACACCGTGGCAGGTGCGGGATTGATTGTGATTGGGGATTGAGACTTGGTCCATCCCGGGAATGAATAATATGTTGTTAGTGTTGGAAATACACTGTATTTGCTATATTTGTGGGCTGTAAGCCTTGTTTGGGGCCTTGTGCCGATCTGTAGCGTCCTTAGAGGACAATATTTATGTGATAGCTGTAATTGCTTAAATCACTGATCTCAGTCCCGGAAATTGAAATCACACTTTTGAAATGCTAAGTCACCGGCTTTTGCAAAATTAATAAAGTTAAAGTATTTTTCATAAATTATGAATTGAGAACTGGAAATAAGGAAAATGAATTGTTTTGTGACTTAATTGCTTATTGTGGACTGAGTATGGGATCGGGCTGCACGCCGCAGTGGTTGCTATGTGGATCGGGCTGCACGCCGCAGCAGTATTGTGCTTGGGCTGTAGGAGCCCCTCCGGAGTCTGTACACACCCCCAATGAGCGCCGTCGACGTTAAATGGGATCGGGCTACACGCCGTAGCGGTTATGTGCATTGCATTGCATCTTTATTTGTTGAATTACTTTGTGGTAGCTGTATTGTATTATTGTTGCTAGTTCGTAGGAGATTCGGACTGTAGTGTAGCTTCATATTGTGGTATTTTGTGGATTCTTACTGTCAGCTACATGTATATATATTTGTTACTCACTGAGTACTTAGTACTCACCCCTACTTCCTGCACCTTTTGTGTGCAGACTCAGGTACACAGGAGCAGTAGACGGACATCTCCAGTGTTTACATTGTCACATCGAGTTGCTGAGGTAGCTGCCTACGTTCGCAGAGCCTAGCTTCTCCTCTCATTCCAGTTGCTATTGTATATTTTGTATTCAGACTTGAGTACTTCTATATCGTACTCTCTATTTCCTGTTGGATCTTGTTAGAGGCTCTAGACTTGTGACTCCGGATCTTTGGGAGTGTCAGTATTTTGTTCATTATTATTATTATCGGAGTTCTTAAACTCATATATTCTTCTTGGGTTGTCCATTTGGGACTGGTATTCGATGTAATCAGAAATTGTTGGTCTGGCTGGCCTAGCTTGATTGTTAGGCGCCATCACGACCGGATTTGGGTCGTGACAAGTTGGTATCAAAGCCTAGGTTATTAGGACTCGCGAGTCATGAGCCGGTTTAGTAGGCTTTCGCAGATCGGTACGTAGACGTCCGTATCTATCTTCGAAGGGCTACAGAAACTTTAGGAAAAACCTCATTTTCTTGAATTCATATCGTGCGATTTGTGTTATCATGAAATTAAATCTTTCCATATTCTATTCTCTCGCAGATGGCGAGAACACGAGCTAACGGACGTGGCGGACGACCACCATTGGCACCCGGAGGCCGTGGTCGTGGTAGAGGTAGGGCAGCAGTGCCAGTGCCTGCTGACCCACCAGCTGACCAGACTCAAGGTCAGATTCCTACACCAGTGGCCCAAACTCAGGACCAGATTCCAGCGGCAGACGCTCCGACAACTCAGGTTCAGGTACCGGCAGTGCTATTATCGGTGTGCACGGAGCTTGGCACGGGTACTCGTGGCTCGCACACCCGAGCCGGTGGTACAGGGTATTCAGGCACCTGGGGCAGCTCCAGTTCAGCTAGTTGCGCCCGTAGCACCAGCTCCTGCTCATGTGGTTCCAGTTATGCCCGACGATGAGCAACGTCGTTTGGAGAGGTTTGAGAGGCTACAGCCTCCGGCATTTAGTGGTGTTGAGGGCGAGGACGCCCAGGGTTTTCTTGACAAGTGTCAGCGCATGCTTCGCACCACGGGTATTCTAGAATCCAGCGGTGTTTCATTCACCACTTTCCGGTTCACAGGTGCATCATTCCAGTGGTGGGAGGACTTTGAGAGGCGTAGCCCCACTGGGGCAGCGCCCCTCTCTTGGCAGCAGTTCTCCATGGTGTTTTTGGAGAAGTATGTGCCTCAGTCTCAATGAGAGGAGCTGCGTCGTCAGTTTGAGTGGCTGAAGCAGGGAGACATGACGGTTACTCAGTACGAGATGAGATTCACACAGCGGGCCCGTCATGCCATGTGGATGGTTCCTACGGACAAAGAGAGGATCCGGAGTTATTGATGGCCTTATTTATCCCATCCGCATATTGATGACCAGGTAGAGAGCTTCGGCAGTCACCTTCGAGGAGGTGGTTGATGCTGCCCGTCATATTGAGACAGATCACCGCAGAGAGCGGGAGGAGAGAGAGGCTAAGAGGCCTCGTGGTACCGGCAGCTACAGTGGTGCTCCGTCTAGGGGCAAACCTCAGCATAACAGGGGTCGTTCTTTCAAGTCTCATCAGTCTGGACGTGCAGAGTCCAGTGAGGTTTCATCAGATCGTGGTCGTCAAGGCCATCAGGGTTATCAGGGGTCAGCAGGGCCGCCAGCAGAGTCAGCCTGCACTGAGTGCTCTTCCAGCTCAGAGCTCTGCTCCTGTTTCCTCAGCACAGGATTCATCGGTAGCGAGGGGTCCTCAGCAGCCCCTTCTTCCATCTTCGGGCCGTTGTTTTGAGTGCGGTGATTTGGGCCATATCAGGAGAGAGTGTCCTCAGTGGCTTCGTAAGCGGTCTCAGCGGAGGGATCAGCCTTCGTCTTCTACTCCTGTTTCTTCAGCGCCAGCACAGTCGGCTAGGACTGGTGGCCAGGTATCTAGAGGTCGCCCCAGGGGCGAGGATCGTACTGGTGGAGGTCGGGCTCGTTTTTATGCTCTTCCGGACAGGAAGGATGCTAGCGCTTCAGATGCGGTTATTTCAGGTATTATCTCAGTCTGCCACCGGGATGCTTCTGTCTTATTTGATCCCGGATCCACCTATTCTTATGTCTCTACTTACTTTGCACATCATTTGGGTATGACCCATGGTATACTTGCTTTGCCCGTACATGTGTCTACCCCAGTGGGGGATACTGTTGTTGTGGATCAGGTATATCGATCCTGTATTATTACTATTGGGGGTCTGGAGACCCGAGTTGATTTATTACTACTGGGCATGGTAGATTTCGATGTTATTCTAGGCATGGATTGGCTATCTCCTTACCATGCGATTCTGGACTGTCATGCCAAGACAGTCACACTAGCTATTCCAGGTAATCCGAGGATCGAGTGGCGTGGCTTGACCGATTATGTGTCCGACAGGGTGATTTCTTATATAAAGGCTCAACGAATGATTGGCAAGGGTTGTTTATCTTATTTGGCCTTCATTAGAAATGTTGAAGTTGAGACACCCAGTCTTGATTCGGTCCCCATTGTGAGGGAGTTTCCGGATGTATTTCCAGCAGACCTGCCAGGCATGCCGCCTGATAGAGATATTGATTTTGGTATTGACTTGGTGTCGGGCACTCAGCCCATTTCTATTCCTCCTTATCGCATGGCACCAGCGGAGTTAAAAGAATTGAAAGAACAGCTTCAGAACTCTTAGATAAGGGTTTCATTCGTCCAAGTGTGTCACCTTGGGGTACACCGGTGTTGTTCGTAAAGAAGAAAGATGGCACAATGAGAATGTGCATTGATTACAGGCAGCTGAACAAGGTAACAGTGAAGAATAAATACCCATTGCCTCGTATTGAGGACCTATTTGATCGGCTACAGGGAGCTAGTGTATTCTCTAAGATTGATCTTCGATCGGGCTATCATCAGTTGAAGATCAGGGACTCAGATATTATGAAGACAGCGTTCAGGACGCGATATGGGCACTACGAGTTCCTGGTGATGTCTTTCGGGTTGACTAATGCCCCAGCGGCATTCATGCACTTGATGAATAGTGTATTTCGGCCGTACCTTGATTCTTTTGTGATTGTGTTTATTGATGATATCTTGGTATACTCACGCAGCCAGGAAGAGCATGCACAACATTTGAGAGTGGCATTGCAGAGGTTGAGGGAAGAGAAGCTTTATGCAAAATTCTCTAAGTGTGAGTTCTGGCTTGATACTGTGGGTTTTCTGGGACATATAGTGTCCAGTGATGGTATTCGGGTTGATCCTCAGAAGGTTGAGGCAGTGCAGAATTGGCCCAGACCTTCCTCAGCTACAGAGATTCGGAGTTTTCTCGGCTTGGCATGCTATTATCGTCGGTTTGTTCAGGATTTCTCATCTATTGCTTCACCGTTGACTAAGCTGACACAGAAGAATGCTCCATTTGTGTGGTCTGATGAATGTGAAGAGAGCTTTCAGAAGCTCAAGGAGGCTTTGACCACAGCCCCAGTACTTGTGTTACCATCGGCCTCAGGGTCGTATACGGTGTATTGTGATGCTTCCAGAGTTGGCCTCGGTTGTGTGTTGATGCAGGAGGGTAGAGTTATTGCATATGCTTCTCGTCAGCTAAAGCCCCACGAGAAGAACTACCCCGTTCATGATTTGGAGTTAGCCGCTATTGTTCATGCCTTGAAGATTTGGAGGCATTACTTATATGGTGTATCTTGTGATGTATATACAGACCACCGCAGCCTTCAGCATTTGTTTAAGCAAAAAGATCTAAATTTGAGGCAGCGGAGATGGCTTGAATTGCTTAAAGACTATGATATTACTATCTTGTATCATCCCGGGAAAGCCAATGTAGTGGTTGATGCATTGAGCCGGAAGGCTATTAGTATGGGCAGTTTGGCGTATATTCCAGTTGGGGAGAGACCCCTAGCAGTTGATGTTCAGGCGTTAGCTAATCGGATGGTAAGGCTGGATATTTCTGAGCCCAATCGGGTGATGGCTTATGTAGTAGCTCGTTCTTCTTTATATGATCGTATTCGAGAGCGCCAGTATGATGATCCACACTTACTTGTCCTTAGGGACAGAGTTCAGCATGATGATGCTAGAGATGTCACTATTGATAGTGAGGGTGTATTGCGGATGCAGGGCCGGATATGTGTGCCCAATGTTGATGGCCTTCGTGAGTTGATATTGGAAGAGGCCCATAGCTCGCAGTATTCTATTCATCCAGGAGCCGCGAAGATGTATCAGGATTTGAAGCAGCATTACTGGTGGAGAAGGATGAAGAAAGATATTGTGAGCCATGTGGCTCGGTGTCTAAACTGTCAACAGGTCAAGTATGAGCATCAAAGACCTGGTGGTGTATTCCAGCGTATTGATATTCTGGAGTGGAAGTGGGAAAGAATAACTATGGACTTTGTTAGTGGACTTCCTCGGACAGCGAGGAAGTTTGATTCAGTTTGGGTGGTGGTGGATAGGTTGACCAAGTCAGCTCACTTCATCCCAGTGTGTACTACCTATACCTCAGAGCGGTTGGCAGAGATATTCATCCGTGAGATAGTGAGATTGCATGGAGTTCCTATTTCCATTATATCGGACAGAGGTACCCAGTTCACATCTCAGTTCTGGAGGACATTTCAGCGAGAGTTGGGTTCACAGGTGGAGCTGAGCACAGCATTTCATCCACAGACGGATGGGCAATCTGAGCGTACTATTCAGATATTGGAGGACATGTTGCGTGCTTGTGTCATTGATTTTGGTGGTTCATGGGCTGATTATTTGCCTTTGGCGGAGTTTGCTTACAATAATAGCTATCGGTCCAGCATTCAGATGGCACCGTATGAAGCTTTATATGGGAGGCGGTGTAGGTCTCCAGTTGGTTGGTTCGAGCCCGGCGAGGCTAGGTTGTTAGGGACGGAGTTAGTCCAAGATGCCTTAGATAAGGTGAAGGTGATTCAGGAGAGACTTCGCACAGCTCAGTCGCGTCAGAAGAGTTATGCAGACCGGAAGGTCCGAGATGTGTCTTATTCAGTAGGTGAGAAGGTGTTGCTGAAAGTTTCGCCTATGAAAGGTGTTATGAGGTTTGGAAATAAAGGGAAGTTGAGCCCAAGGTTCATTGGACCTTTTGAGGTGCTTAGGAAAGTTGGGGAGGTGGCTTATATGCTTGCTTTGCCACCCAGTTTGTCGGGAGTTCACCCGGTGTTCCATGTATCTATGCTCCGGAAGTATGTCGGAGACCCGTCTCATGTGTTGGACTTCGGCACGATACAGCTAGATGAGGATTTGACTTATGATGTGGAACCAGTAGCCATTTTGGGTCGACAGGTTCGTAAGCTGAGATCTAAGGATATAGCTTCAGTGAAAGTGCAGTGGAGAGGTCGTCCCGTGGAGGAAGCAACTTGGGAGACCGAGCAGAAAATGCAGAGCAGATATCCACACTTGTTTGATGCTCCAGGTATGTTTCTTAACCCGCTCGCGGACGAGCGTTTGTTTAAGTTGGGGAGAATGTAACGACCCGGCCCGTCGTTACGGGAATTACCACCCCGTTGCCTTGCATTTACATATATTATGCTTTTAAAACAGTATTAGAGTATATCGGGTGAGTTAGGAGTGATTTGGGTTGAAAATGAAACAAATAGCATGTTTGAAGAAAGCTTGAATATGAAAAAGTCAACCAAGAGTTGACTATTGAGTTAGAGTGCTCGGAACCGGATTCCGATGATTCGACTAGTTCCGGGGGATCATTTATGACTTAGGAGAACAATCGGAATTGAATTCGGAGGTCCGGTGTAGTTTTAAGCTTGAATTGGCGAATGTTGAATTTTGGCGAAAACCGGATGGTAGGTGATATTTTGATCCGGGGGTCGGAATGGAATTCCGACAATTTCTGTAGCTTCGTTATGTGATTTTGGATATGTCTACAAATTTTCAGGTCATTCGGACATCGTTTGATCGGGTTTTGGATTGAATGTTAGTTTTGAAAGTTTTGAAGAAACTTAGGCTTGAATCCGTGGTTAATTGATGATTTTGATGTTTAGGATGGTGTTTTTATGATTGGAACAAGTCCGTATCATGTTTTGGAGTATGTTGGTGGTTTTCGTTGGGGTCCCGGGGGCCTCGGGGTGAATCCGGACCATCATCCGGCATTTTTGGAGTTTGAAAAGTCTGCTGTAAATTGCAGGTTGGTGCAGCAGGCCTTAAGCCTTCGCGTTCGCGTGGCCCAGGTCGCGTTCGCGAAGGCAGAGCTGGCTAAGGCATCGCGTTCGCAGTTAGGCTGCCGCGTTCGCGTAGGCAAGGTTGGACGAAGCTTCGCGTTCGCGTCCCAGATGATCGCGTTCGCGTAGGAGAAAGATGGAGACCATCGCGATCGCGTGAAGGGTAGACGCGTTCGCGTAGAAGAAATCCGGGTGGCTGGAGTTTGAACATCGCGAACGCGTGGGGTGCGTCGCGTCCGCGAAGGGTTGCAGGTTTTGAGCATCGCGAACGCGTGGCCAGCGTCGCGTTCGCGAAGGGTAAGGCAAGGCTGTTCATCGCGAACGCGTAGAGGGTTACGCGAACGCGATGAACAATGGGTTCTGGCAGTGAATAAAAATCCAGAAGCAGAGAGTTACGGGTTTTCAACCCAAAAACACACATTTGAGCCCTAGAGAGAAGAAAACTCGAGGAAATCACTGAGAAGTCATCGGGTATCGTCGGAGGTAAGATTCTTGACTCAAAAACATCAATTTATGGTAGTATTAACATCAATCTTCATGAAATTGGGTTGAAATCTTGAAGAAATGTGGCCTAAGTTTTGAAAACGGGATTTTTGGATTTGGAAGGCCATTTGAACTCCGATTTCGATAAATTTTATATGCACGGACTCGTGGCGAGATAAGGATCGCGTTGGTGCTAATTTTGGAATTTTCCGAGCAGTGGGGCCCGGGGTCGGGTTTTACCAACTTAGTGTAATTTTGCGAATTTCATATAAATTGAAGTGGGTTATGATTCTTTGACCCGTAATTGATATAATTATTGTTATTTGACTAGATTCTACACACGAGGCATCGAAATTCAAAGGAAAAGGCATCGCGGACGATTCGACGACCGGCTAGAGGTGAGTAGTTTGTGTATATTGTAGCCTGAGGGTTCGAAACCCCGGCTTAGCACATTGTGACGCTAATAGGGCGTGGCTCGCACACCGTGGCAGGTGCGGGATTGATTGTGATTGGGGATTGAGACTTGGTCCATCCCGGGAATGAATAATATGTTGTTAGTGTTGGAAATACACTGGTATTTGCTATATTTGTGGGTTGTAAGCCTTGTTTGGGGCCTTGTGCCGATTTGTAGCGTCCTTAGAGGACAATATTTATGTGATAGCTGTAATTGCTTAAATCACTGATCTCAGTCCTGGAAATTGTAATCACACTTTTGAAATGCTAAGTCACCGGCTTTTACAAACTTAATAAAGTTAAAGTATTTTTCATAAATTATGAATTGAGAACCGGAAATAAGGAAAATGAATTGTTTTGTGACTTAATTGCTTATTGTGGACTGAGTATGGGATCGGGCTGCACGCCGCAGTGGTTGATGTGAGGATCGGGCTGCACGCCGCAGCAGTATTGCGCTTGGGCTGTAGGAGCCCCTCCGGAGTCTGTACACACCCCCGTGAGCGCCGTCGACGTTAAATGGGATCGGGCTACACGCCGTAGCAGTTATGTGCATTGCATTGCATCCGTATTTGTTGGATTACTCTGTGGTAGCTGTATTGTATTATTGTTGCTAGTTCGTAGGAGATTCGGACTGTAGTGTAGCTTCATATTGTGGTATTTTGTGGATTTCTTACTGTCAGCTACATGTATATATATTTGTTACTCACTGAGTACTTAGTACTCACCCCTACTTCCTGCACCTTTTGTGTGCAGACTCAGGTACACAGGAGCAGTAGACGGACATCTCCAGTGTTTACATTGTCACATCGAGTTGCTGAGGTAGCTGCCTACGTTCGCAGAGCCTAGCTTCTCCTCTCATTCCAGTTGCTATTGTATATTTTGTATTCAGACTTGAGTACTTCTATATCGTACTCTCTATTTCCTGTTGAGTTTTGTTAGAGGCTCTAGACTTGTGACTCCGGATCTTTGGGAGTGTCAGTATTTTGTTCAATATTATTATTATTGGAGTTCTTAAACTCATATATTTCTTCTGGGTTGTCCATTTGGGACGGATATCTATGTGTTAATTGAATTGTTAGTCTGGCTGGCCTAGCTTGATGGTTGGGCGCCATCACGACCGGATTTGGGTCGTGACATTTAATCTCTCATTACACACCTTACCAATTCAGAGAACAAACCCTAGCCGCCCCCATTCTCCTCCTCCTCTCCACAGTCCACAGGAACCCTACCGGTGGTCTGCCACTTGTCGTCTTCTCCGGCTAAAACCTTTACCCCTGAACCTCCCCCTTCTCCTTTACCACCCCATCGTAATAGCCCCGTCCAAATCCTCTTCTTCTTCCCCAGATGTTGAAACTCATGTCGCCAGAACCTTAGCCGACGACTACCAACCAACGAACTAGCCTTCCCCCTTAATACCTTAAAATCGCCTTGAACTCCTCTCCCCCCCCCCCCCAATCTAAGTCTGATCCCTCAGATCGTATCCCTCCTATTCGAGTATTAAAAAATATTCCGCCAGAAACCTACTCCGGCGAATACACCCCAATCCAAAATTCTCCCAAATCAAACCCTAGTCCTTTAAAACATTCCTCTTTTAACACCAAACGAGACTCCAAGAGTCTGTGTTGAAGATCAAAGGTCAAAAAGAGACTCAAGGTCTCTGAACGACCGAAAAATCAAGAATCAAGAAGATAAAGGAAATAAAGGAAAAGAAGGAAAAAAAGAAAGAAAGAAAAAAGAAAAGAAACATCAAAAGCTAAGTTACCTTGAACCCATTTTTGTCTCTACTGTGCTTCATTCTTCTGAATTCGATTATTTGTTAAGCCTGAATCTATTGCATGTTTAGAAGGTCTTTCTGTGCACACTTGAAATTAATTGAGTACTCTTTTGTTTTAATTGTAGTCATTTGATAAAACACATGATGTATAGTCGTTTGATGTTCTTGTTTAATAGATCTTTGTTCGTTTAAATGTTTTGATTAATTAGGATTCAACCATTATCAATTTGTTTCTCTGAATTCTGATTATTAAGGGTTTAGTCGTAACTAGGGTTATATTTACAAGATTACTTGAAACTGGCTATAATTTGTCACGACCCTAGTTCACCAATCGTGAACATGTCATGACGGTACCCAGTCCCTGCGACTAGGTAAGCCTAACACATTGCGGAATATACAAGTTATGAACTATAAACAAGAAATAACAGAAAAACGATATAATTAAGAATGTAATCCATGCCGCTTGGCACATACACTTGTCAACACACTGTATAAAAATGCCACCAAGACCCGGAATCCCACGGGTAACACAGACTAAAAGAAATACAACTGAGTCTCTACGTGTAAAGAGTATCTAAAATAACGGAAAGAAGGAAAAACATCTGCTAGAACTATCAGAATAGAAGGAGGGCCTCCGGATCCGCGGACGTAGCAGATCATACCTCGAGGTCTCCAAATGTGCTGCTGATATCACCTAGTATGGGCCTGTCCTAATGTACCTGGATCTGCACAACAAAAGTGTGCAGAAGAGTAGCATGAGTACACCACGGCGGTACTCAGTAAGTGCCAAGCCTAACCTCGGTGGAGTAGTGACGAGGAAGGTCAGGGCCCTACTGAGGGAAAGCAATAACAAAATGATAGTAACAATAATAAGCAGCTTTAAAGGATAAAAATTCTGAAATAACAACAATAAAGTGATTGCTACAACCGTCTAAAATTAAGCTAACAACAAGTAACAAAACTCAATTAACAAGTCCAGGACTTGTGGGAATTGAACCCACAGTCCCACTCTATAATCAACAATCCATGAGCTACGGGAATTTAACCCACAGTCCCAATAACAGTATCTCTGGGTCTCCGGGAATTGAACCTGCATCCCATGTCTCAATACCTCGAGATGTGTCTCAATGATCTCAGGATCTCCGGGAATCGAACACACAGTCCATTTCTCAATAATATATCAATAACACAGGATCTCCGGGAATCGAACCCGCAGTCCATATCTTAATAATGTATCAATAACTCCGGATCTCCGGGAATCGAACCCGCAGTCCATATCTCAATAATGTATCAATAACTCTGGATCTCCGGGAATCGAACCCGCAGTCCATATCTTAATAATGTACCAATAAATCCGGATCTCCGAGAATCGAACCGCAATCCACAAACAATATCACTCCGGGTCTCTGGGAATCGAACCCACAGCCCTGGGATCTCCGGGAATTGAACCCGCAGTCCACCAACACAACAAATAAAGAAACACACAGAGAGAATATAATATGCTTAACTACAACTTCACCGAAACTAGTGCCAACAATTATCAAGAAGTTCAAGTAAGACAATTAGGCAATTAGACAGTTAAATCCTAGCTAATCATGCTTTTCTAACTAATACCGGGTACAAGTAACGATTTAATCAGCTAAGAGCAGGAATATCACTAATCGGACAATTCAAGTAAAGTGTGTGTCACAACAACCAGCGCATATACACGCCCGTCACCTCGCGTACAAGGCATTTAAACTATCACATAATATCCTAGGGGTGAAAGTTCCCCCACACGAGGTTAGACAAGCCACTTACCTCGAATCTATTACAAAACCGCTAAGAGACAACTCTCTTGCCGCGAATGTCAGCCTCCACGTGTGTAGTATCTGATAAAGATCAATAGAATCACATCAAAATAGGCCAATTGGGCATTACCCAATCCAAATAATTCAAAATACACTGAAACCCACAAGTTGCCAAAACCCAACTTTTGGTACGCTTATCGAAGAATCACGAAAGTCAAATATTCAGAAATCTCATCTCAATACGAGTCTAAGCATATAAAGTTTACTAAATTCGGAATCCATTTGCCCATTCAAACCTTTGATTTTCTAAAGTTCATGCCTAGGGTGAAAACCCCCATAAAATACCCCAAATTCCTCCATTTTCATGAGAAACTTGCATAATATTATCAACAACAATCATAATTTGAGTCCATAATTGATTACCTGAAGAAACCCCTCGAATTCTCAGTCAAAATCGCCCAAATCGCCCCTTAAGCCGAGCCCTCAATGTTTGAAATGTTTCTGAAATTTCTAACTTCTGATATAATTAAACCCTCTGCAATTTTCGCTTCTGCGGAACCGCTTTCGCGATAATATGTCGCTTCTGCGAATCCCCAGGCCTGGCTGACCCAATCCGCATCTGCAAGCCTATGGCCGCTTTCGCGAGGCCGCTCCTGCGGACAAACGTCCGCTCCTGTGGAACTTTCCGCTCTTGCGACTAGGAGTCTGCTTCTGCAGACTCGCTTAAGCGAGAGCCATCCGCTTCTGCGGATCCTTCACCTAGGGACCCAAACCGCTTCTACGGTCAAAACTTCCGCTCCCGCGATAGCGCCTCAGCGGACAAGAGTCCGTCCCTGCGATCCACTCCGCTTCCGTGCCCCAAATTCCGCTTCAGCGAACTCGCCTCTGCGGTTCCATTTCCGCAGGGGCGAAAACAACAGAACCAGCACCAAAACCTGCAATTTTCCATGTTTTCTCCCGTTTAACCATCCGAAATCACCCCGAGGCCCCCGGGACCTCATCCAAACACACCAACGAATCCTAATACCTTATTCAAACTTGTTCCAATCCTCAAAACATGTCTAACAACATCAAAACCCATAATTCACATCGAATTCAAGCCTAAATTTCTTAAAACTTTCTGAATTACACATTCGATCTAAACCCTGACCAAACGACGTCCGAATGACCTGAACATTTACGGACATATCCAAAATCACATAATGAAGCTATAAAAATTGTCGGAATTCCATTCCGACCCCCGGATCAAAATCTAACCTATCGATCGGATTCGCCCAAAATTTCAAACTTCGACATTTCAAGCCAAATTGAGCTACAGACCTCCAAAATACATTCCGAACGCGCTCCCGACCCTAAAATCACCTAACGGAACAAATGGAACCATCGGATTTCCATTTCGAGGTCGTCTTGACACTGTTCCGACTACGGACCATTTTCCAACTATAAAGCTCCCATTTAGGGACTAAGTGTCCCAAAACACTCCGAACTCCAGAACCGACCTTCTCGGCAAACCACAATAGCAAAACTAAACTTAGGGGACAGTTAAATTAGGGATCGGGAGTAATTTTCTAAAATGACCGGTCGGGTCATTACATCTTCCCACACTTAAAAGATTCGTTCGTCCTCAAACGAGCATAGAGAACATACCTGAAGGGGTGAAGAGATGAGGGTACTGGCTGCGCATATCCTGATCGATCTCCCAAGTCGCCTCCTCGACCAGCTGACCCCGCCACTGAACCTTTACTGAAGCGATGTTCTTTGACCTTAGCTTCCTGACTTGCCTATCTAGAATGGCTATTGGCTCCTCAACATAAGATAGATCCTCGTCTAGCTGAACAAAAGCGAAATCCAACACATGCGACAGGTCACCATGGTATCTTCGGACCATAGAGACATGAAATATGGGGTGGACTCCAGCTAGGCTGGGGGGTAAGGCCAACTCATAAGCAACCTCCCCAACACGCCTCAAAATCTTAAAAGGGCCAATAAATCTAGGACTCAGCTTACCTTTCTTCCCAAACCTCATAACGCCCTTCATGGGCGAGACCCGAAGCAGAACCCGCTCGCCAACCATAAAAGCCACATCGCGGACCTTCTTGTCCGCATAACTCTTCTGCCTAGACTGGGCCGCACGAAGTCTGTCCTGAATCACCTCGACCTTGTCCATTGCATCCTGGACCATCTCAGTACCTAGCAGTCTGGCCTCGCCCGGCTCGAACCAACCCATGGGAGACCTGCACCTCCTACCATATAGAGCCTCATACGGTGCCATCTGAATACTGGACTGGTAGCTGTTGTTATAAGCAAACTCCGCCAGTGGCAAGAAGTGATCCCATGAACCTCCAAACTCAATCACGCACGCACGGAGCATATCCTTCAAAATATGAATAGTGCGTTCGGACTGCCCATCAGTCTGGGGGTGAAAGGCTGTGCTCAGCTCTACCCGAGTACCTAACTCCTGCTGTACGGCTCTCCAGAACCGTGAAGTGAACCGAGTGCCTCTATCCGAAATGATGGAAACTGGAATACCATGCAGCCGAACTATCTCCCTGATATAGATCTCCGCCAGTCGTTCCGATGAATAAGTAGTGCTCACCGGTATAAAATGGGCGGACTTGGTCAGCCGATCCACAATAACCCAAATGGAATCAAACTTCCTAACAGTCCGTGGAAGCCCGGATACAAAGTCCATGGTGATGCGCTCCCATTTCCACTCTGGAATCTCAATCTGCTGCATCAATCCACCCGGACGCTGATGTTCATACTTCACCTGCTGGCAGTTGAGGCATCTAGAAACATAATCAACTATATCCCTCTTCTTCCGCATCCACCAGTAATGCTGTCTCAAGTCTTGATACATCTTTGCGACACTCGGATGGATAGAATACCACGAGCTATGGGCCTCTGCTAGAATCAGCTCTCGAAGATCTTCTACATTGGACACACAGATACGTCCATGCATCCTCATAACTCGATCGTCCCCAATGGTAACATCTCGAGCATCACCACGCCGAACTCTATCCTGAAGGACAAGCAAATGAGGTTCGTCGAACTGACGCTCCCTGATGCGGTCAAATAGAGAAGACCGAGAAACCACACAAGCCGGAACCCTGCTAGGCTCCGAAAGATCCAATCTAACAAACTGTCTGGCTAAAGCCTGAACATCCATCGCCATAGGCCTCTCCGAAGCTGGTAGATACGCCAAACTCCCCAAACTCTCTGCCCGACGACTCAAGGCATCGGCAACCACATTAGCCTTGCCCGGATGATAGAGAATAGTAATATCATAGTCCTTCAGTAGCTCCAACCATCTCCTCCGACGCATATTCAGGTCCTTCTGCTTAAGCAAGTGCTGCAAGCTCCGGTGATCAGTGTAGATCTCACAAGGAACCCCATATAAATAATGACGCCAAATCTTCAAGGCGTAAACAATGGCAGCTAGCTCAAGATCGTGGATAGGGTAGTTCTTTTCATGTACCTTCAGCTGTCAGGACACGTAGGCAATCACCCTACCTTCCTGCATCAATACTGCGCCGAGTCCAACTCGTGAGGCATCATAATATACCGTATATGACCCCGAACTGGTAGGCAACATCAAGATAGGGGCCAAAGTCAAAGCTGTCTTGAGCTTCTGAAAGCTCGTCTCGTACTTATCTATCCACTAAAAAGGGGCACCCTTTTGGGTCAATCTGGTCATAGGTGCTGCAATCGAAGAGAACCCCTCTACGAAACGATGGTAATAGCCCGCCAAACCAAGAAAACTACGAATTTCAGTAGCGGAGGAGGGTCTGGGCCAACTCTACACGGCCTCCACCTTCCTCGAATCCACTCGAATACCATCGCTCGACACCACGTGGCCTAAAAATGCCACTGAACTCAACCAGAATTCACATTTAGAGAACTTGGCATATAGGTGCCTCTCCCTCAGAATCTGAAGCACTATCCTCAAATGCTGCTCGTGCTCTTCCCAACTCCAGGAGTATACTAGAATATCATCAATGAAAACAATCACGAACGAGTCTAGATATGACCTGAACATATTGTGCATCAAATGCATAAAGGCTGCTGGGGCATTAGTCAGCCCAAAAGACAACGAGGAACTCATAGTGACCATACCGAGTCCTGAAGGTAGTCTTCAGGATATCTGGCTCCCAATCTTCAGCTGATGATAACCAGAGCGCAAGCCAATCTTAGAAAACACATGTGCGCCCTGAAGCTGGTCGAACAAATCATCAATGCGAGGCAAAGGATACCGGTTCTTCACTATAACTTTGTTCAACTGACGATAGTCAATACACATACGCATAGAACCGTCCTTTTTCTTCACAAACAATACAGGAGCACCCCAAAGCGAAAACCTGGGTTAAATGAAACCCTTACCCAATAACTCCTGTAACTGATCCTTCAACTCCTTCAACTCAGGAGGAGCCATACGGTACGGTGGAATAGAAATGGGCCGAGTGCCCAACAATAAGTCAATACCAAAATCAATATCTCTGTCGGGTGACATTCCTGGGAGATCAGCTGGAAATACATTAGAGAAATCACGTACCACTGGGATAGAATCAATAGAAGGAGTGTCAATACTGACGTCCCGTACATAGGCTAGATAAGCAGCACACCCTTTCTCAACCATACACTGAACTCTGAGAAAGGAAATAACACGGCTAGGGGTGTGATCTAGAGTACCACTCCACTCAATACATGGAATGCCTGGCATAGCCAACGTCACGGTCTTGGCGTGACAATCAAGAATAGCATAATGGGGCGACAACCAGTCCATGCCTAGAATAATATCAAAATCAACCATCCCGAGCAACAATAGATCCGCTCTGGTCTCAAAACCACAAATGGTAACCAAACACGACCGATACACACGGTCCACATCCAAAGAATCTCCCACCGGAGTGGAAACATAAATGGGGGCACTCAAAGAATCCCGAGGCACACCCAGATGTGAAGCAAAATAAGAGGACACATACGAAAAGGTGGAACCAGGATCGAATAGAACCGATGCCTCTCTGTGACTAACCAGAATAATACCTGTGATAACAGAATCGGATGCAACAGCTACAGCGCGATCAGGAATAGCATAAAATTTGGCATGTCCCCTCTCTCAAGGGCGGCCTCTGGCACTTTGACCACCGCCCATGGCTGGCTGCGCAGGTGGAGTGGCAGTTGGAGCTGGAATGATGGCCTGCTGGACCTAAGAACCATGTTGAGGCTGCGAAGACTGGGGAGGTGCTCCTCTCCTACGCCTAGGGCACTCCCTAACCAGATGGCGAGTATCCCCGCACTAAAAACAAGCTCTAGGAGGACGCGATTGATGCGACTGACCGGCCTCACCCCCACTAGTTTGACCCCTGGAGGTACCCCACGCAGGAGGTGCACTGGAAACTGGGGGAGCATAATAAGGCTCCTGAGGTGATGGAAGAGCTGGAGTACTACCGACTGCTGGCAATGCTAAGTGAACTGGTCGACCAGAATAACAGCTGCAAAAACGACCGGTTGCTGAAGTGCAGGCACTAGAGAAATGGCCCGACTCAAGAGACCTCTTGGCCTCCCTCTCTCCCCGTTCTCTAGGGAGCATACTCTCGATCCTCCTGGAAATGCTCACTGCCTGCTGATAAGATATATCCGTCTCCAACTCTCTGGCCATGCTGGACCGGATAGGCGAAATAGGCCCTCAATAAATCTCTGCACACTCTCCCGGACCATGGCTACCAAAGCCGGTGCATGCTTGGCTAGGCGGGTGAAACTGATAGCATACTCTGATAGTGACATGGAGCCTTGTCGCAATCGCTCAAACTCCGAGCGCCAAGAATCCCTAAGGCCCTGGGGAACAAACTCTCTAAAAAACAGATGTGAAAACCGCGTCCAGGTCAACGAAGCAAACTCCTCCGGACTATCTAACTCATACGTGCGCCACCAATCATAAGCGGCCCCACGAAACTGAAAAGCAGTGAAGGAAGCCCCGCTGGCCTCCACAATCCCCATGGTATGAAGAATACGATAACATTCCTCTAGAAAACCCAATGTATCATCTGAAGCCAAACCACTAAACACTAGAGGGTCCTATTTCTTGAACCTCTCCAATCTACGCTGCTCGTCCTCAGAGGTAGCTGGCCCACCTCCGGGTTGTGCTGGGGTGGCAGGAGGCATAACCATAATCTCTAGAACTTGTCCCACTGGCACTCACTGCTTAGGTGTAGCGGCTGCGAGAGTCTGGGCCCCTCCCCCGGCCTGAGATGTAGCTGCAATGAGAGGAAGCAACCCCGCCTGAGCTAAAGTGGTATACATACTCATGAACTGCGCCAGGGTCTCCTGGAGTGCTGGAGTAGTAGCAGTTGTAGTCGGTGTACCAGGTGACTGCGCTCCAACCTGATCCACTTGTGGCACCTCAGCGGCAGCGCGCGCGGGTGCTATGGCTGCACCTCGGGCGCATCCTCATCCTCTACCTCGGCCCCGGCCTCTGACGGCGGCAACAGGGGGCGCGGGTACCTGATCATCGCGGGTAGCACGTGTCCTTACCATCTGTGAGAGAATAGAAAGCAGTAGTTTAGATTTGATGCAAAAATGTCGCACAATAAGGAATCCAAAAGAAATGAAGATTTTCCTAAACAGTTACATAGCCTTTCGTAGATAAATACAAACGTCTCCGTATCGATCAGGGAGACTCTATGTAACCGGTCTGTGTCCCGTGACTCCTATGAACCTAGAGCTCTGATACCAACTTGTCACGACCCTAGTTCACCAATCATGAACATGTCATGACGGCACCCATTGCCCGCGACTAAGTAAGCCTAACACATTGTAGAATATACAAGTTATGAACTATAAACAAGAAATAACGGAAAAACGATATAATTAAGAATGTAATCCATGCCGCTTGGCACATACACTCGTCAACGCACTGTATAAAAATGCCACCAAGACCCGGAATCCCACGGGTAACACAGACTAAAAGAAATACAACTGAGGCTCTACGTGTAAAGAGTATCTAAAACAATGAAAAGAAGGAAAACATCTGCTAGAACTATCAGAATAGAAGGAGGGCCTCCGGATCCGCGGACGTAGCGGATGCATACCTCGAGTCTCCTGAAAATACTCCTAGATCACCGGTAGTGCGTCTGATCAGATGGACCTGGATCTGCACAATAAAAGTGTGTAGAAGAGTAGCATGAGTACACCACGGCGGTACTCGGCAAGTGCCAAGCCTAACCTTGATGGAGTAGTGACGAGGAAGGTTAAGGCCCTACCGAGAATAATAGAAATAATGATAATAACAATAATAAGCAGTTTTAAATAATAATAATTCTGAAATAACAACAATAAAGTGATTACTGCAACCATATACAATTAAGCTAACAACAAGTAACAAAACTCAACTAACAAGTCCAGGACCTGCGGGAATTGAACCCACAGTCCCGTTCTATAATCAACAATCCAAGAGCTACGGGAATTTAACCCGCAGTCCCGATAACAGTATCTCTGGGTCTCCGGGAATCGAACCCGCAGCCCATGTCTCAATACCTCAATATGTGTCTCAATGATCTCAGGATCTCCAGGAATCGAACCCGCAGTCCATTTCTCAATAATATATCAATAACTCAGGATCTCCAGGAATCGAACCCGAGTCCATATCTCAAAAATGTATCAATAACTCCGGATTTTCAGGAATTGAACCCGCAGTCCATATCTCAAAAATGTATCAATAACTCCAAATCTCCGGGAATCGAACCCGTAATCCATATCTTAATAATGTACCAATAACTCCGGATCTCCGGGAATCGAACCCGTAGTCCACAAACAATATCACTCCGGGTCTCTGGGAATCGAACCCACAGCCCTGGGATCTCCGGGAATCGAACCCGCAGTCTACCAACACAACAAATAAAGAAACACACAGAGAGAATACAATATGCTTAACTACAACTTCACCGAAACTAGGGCCAACAATTATCAAGAAGTTCAAGTAATCCAACTAGGCAATTAGACAGTTAAATCCTAGCTAATCATGCTTTTCTAACTAATACCGGGTACAAGTAACGATTTAATCAGCTAAGAGCATGAATATAACTAATCGGACAATTCAAGTAAAGTGTGTATCACAAGAACCAGCGCATATACACGCCCGTCACCTCACGTACAAGGCATTTGAACTATCACATAATATCCTAGGGGTGAAAGTTCCCCCACACGAGGTTAGACAAGCCACTTACCTCGACTCCAGTACAAAATCGCTAAGAGACAACTCTCTTGCCACGAATGTCGGCCTCCACAGGTGTAGTATCTGATAAAGATCAATAGAATCACATCAAAATAGGCCAATTGGGCATTACCCAATCAAAACAATTCAAAATACACCGAAACCCACAAGTTGCCAAACCCCAACTTTTGGTACGCTTATCGAAGAATCACAAAAGTTACATATTCTGTACCTCGTCTCAATACGAGTCTAAGCATATAAAGTTTACTAAATTCGGACTCCATTTGCCCATTCAAACCTTTGATTTTCTAAAGTTCAAGCCTAGAGTGAAAAGCCCCATAAAATACCCCAAATTCCTCCATTTTCATGAGAAACTTACATAATATTATCAACAACAATCATAATTTGAGTCCATAATTGATTACCTGAAGAAACCCCTCGAATTCTCCGTCAAAATTGCCCAAATCGCCCCTTAAACCGAGCCCTCAATGTTTGAAATGTTTCTGAAATTTCTAACTTCTGATATAATTAAACCCTATGCGATTTTCGCTTATGTGGACTATTTTCCGCTTTTGCGGAACTGCTTCCGCGGCAATTTGTCGCTTCTGCGAATCCCCAATCCTGGCTGTCCCAATCCGCTTCTGCGAGCCCATGGCCGCTTCCGCGATGCCGCTCCTGCGGACAAATGTCTGCTCTTGCGAAACTTTCTGCTCCTGCGAATAGGAGTCCGCTTTTGCGGACTCGCTTAAGCGAGAAGCCATCCGCTTCTGCGGATCCTTCACCTAGGGACCCAAACCGCTTCTGCGGTCAGGACTTCCGCTCCCACGATAGCGCCTCAGCGGACAAGAGTCTGCTCCTGCGAACTATTCCGCCTCCGCGCTCCAAATTCCGCTTCAGCGGACTCGCCTCTGCGGTTCCATTTCTGCAGGGGCAAAAACAATAGAACCAGCATCAAAACCTGCAATTTTCCATGTTTTCTCCCGTTTAACCATCCGAAATCACCCCGAGGCCCCCGGGACCTCATACAAACACACCAACAAATCCTAATACCTTATTCAAACTTGTTCCAATCCTCAAAACACGTCTAACAACATCAAAACCCATAATTCACATCGAATTCAAGCCTAAATTTCTTAAAACTTTTTGAATTACACATTCGATTTAAAACCCAAACAAACGACATCCGAATGACCTGAAAATGTGCGGTCATATCCAAAATCACATAATAAAAATTGTCCCCGGATCAAAATCTCACCTATCGATCGGATTCGCCCAAAATTTCAAACTTCGGCATTTCAAGCCAAATTGAGCTACAAACCTCCAAAATACATTCCAAACACGCTCCCAACCCCGAAATCACCTAACGGAGCAAATGGAACCATCGGATTTCCGTTCTGAGGTCGTCTTAACACTATTCTGACTACGGACCATTTTCCAACAATAAAGCTCCTATTTAGGGACTAAGTGTCCCAAACCACTCCGAACTCCAAAACCGGCCTTCCCGGTAAACCACAATAGCAGAAATGAACTTAAGGGACAGTTAAATTGGGGATCGGGCGTAATTTTCTAAAACGACCGGCCGGGTCGTTACATTATTGTAATACAGTTTAACTTTTGGCTCTTCTGAATTTTTGAGTACTTGGTCATATTAGGGATATATGTGTAAATGTTTAATGTTTATCAATGCAACACAGTTTGACTTCTGATGTGTAAAAGGTTATTTGTGGTTATTTTTGTAAAGTGGTTGATTCTGAAAAGGTTACTTAGTTCTGAACTGGTTAAAAAATTAAAGTATAGGTCTCAGAGGTTATTTGTTAAACATTGTTGACTACTCAAGGTCTTAATAGACCTAAGGCTGGTCGGATAAAAACATATAAGACATAGGGGTAAAAGGGGAATGAAATGATATTCTGAAGATTATTAAAAATAATAAGGGCATAAAAGACAAATGGGCAAGGTTTTGATGTAATTTGCTGAACAATAAAGGGCAATTCAAGTAGAGTTAAATGGTAAATAGGTAATAAACCTTAACAAGTGAGGGTAACAAAGGCATTAACGGCTAAAAGAATGATAGAGAGTGTGACGACCCGGCCCATCGTCACGGGAATTACCACCCCGTTATGTTGTAATTACATAATCTATGCTAATTTATATGTGTTTGGAGAGTTAGAAGCAAATCGGTGAGAATTAGAATAGAAATGAGGTCATAAATCTCTTTACGAGAAGAATAGGTTGGAAAAGCCAACCGAATATTGACCGATGAGTTAGACAGCTCGGAATGGAAATTTGAAGATTTGACTAGTTTCGGGGGATCATTTATGACTTAGGAGAGCAATCGGAATCGAATTCGGAGGTCCGGTGTAGTTTTAGTCTTGAATTGGCTAAGGTCGAATTTTGGCGAAATCCGTATGGTAGGTGAGATTTTGATCCGGGGGTCGAGATGGAATTCCGACAATTTCTGTAGCTTCGTTATGTGATTTTGGATATGTCTACAAAATTTCAGGTCATTCGGACGTGGTTTGGTTGGGTTTTTGATTAAATGTGTGTTTTGGAAGTTTTAGAAGAACTTAGGCTTGAATTCGATGTAATTTGATGGTCTTGGCGTTGTTAGATGCATGTCGATGATTGGAACAAGTTTGTATGATGTTTTAGGAGGTGCTGGTATTTTTGGTTGAGGTCCCGGGGGCCTCGGGGTGATTTCAGATGGTTAACGGGAACTTTTGAAGTTGGAAAACTTCATAATAGGCGAAGATGTAAATGAGTGTGCACAAGACCTCAATTTAAACGATCATATCTCCCATTATATAAAGAGTTATGCGACCCACAACCTATCAAATTAAACCCCTTTGAGTCTAGTTTCCAATGCAAGAAACCGTGCGTCATTTGGAGGTATATACAGAAAGTTATAACCTTTTTACTGGGCATGTGTCAGTAGCGCGGCCTTAGCGCGGGAGCGCTAGTAGCCCGCGCTAATGGGTTCTTTTCTGCCTCAACTCGCGCTAATTAGCGTGGGCGCGCTAGTAGCAGGCCCTAAATATTATAAGGACGGGAAATGACAGAACTTGAGTCATTTCTCAAGCCTAGGGCTTCCCCAACACCCCCAATTCGACCAAGGCACTCAATTGCACTCCTAAGGTAAGCTTTTAAGTGTGTTTTCATGGTGATTTCTCTTCTCAATCACTAGTTACAACATGATTTTGGATGGATTTCATAGGATTTCTTCAAAATCTCAAGAACACCCCAAAGTTGTCTTTCAAGATTTGATCTACAAGAGGTAATCCTACACCTTAAACTTACACATATGATGTTATTATGGGAATATGAGTATGAATCAAGTATTACAATTTATAGTATGGTTGTTGGAAGCCATAAATCCCCAATCTAAATACATGAACATGGTAGGGATTTAAATGTGTATATTTGTTGGAATTTTGTTGGTGTGGGTGTGAATGGTTGATCACACACATGATGTTAGGAGTATAAATTGCTAAAGAATGATAGGAAGATGAATTGTTGGTTAATGGTGATAGTTGGAGGAACCAATGCTATAGTTAAGAGGTGTAAATATTTATGCCTACAAGATGTTTGATAATAGGCGTAGATGGCACAAGTTATGGGATTTATGACTAATATTGGCCATATTGAATGTGGTATTGTAGATTGAAGTTACATAACTGTATTGGATCATTGTAGTATCATTAAGGGGCGAATTTCATATATGTACGGCTAAAACCCCATCTTTTAGAAATTGAACTTCATCGATGTTTGTATGAATTTGGATAGATTGGAAGCGCGAGGAGGCCGGTTGAGGAGCAAAGGCGTCGCGGACTAGAATTCTCACCGGTTCGAGATTCGGCGTCCAAGGTGATTGAATTGCAAGGCAAGCGCAAGGAGGACTAAGGCTTCTACCGGTTCGAGGTGAGTGGTGGTAGTAAAGAATGTACTGAGGGTTTGAAACCCCGTACTAGCACTTCACAATGCTATGTTGAGATGAGACACACGTCTTGAGAAGAGTGTGGTGACATTGTGATTGGGGACTTGGACTTGGTCCTTCCCGACTAATAGAATAATGTGTTGTATGACTACTAATGAGATTATAACTGTACAATTGGGCTAATAGCCATGTTTGGGGCCTTATGCCGATCTGTAGAGCATTAGGGAACCTATAGAGTTAGGTGACCCGTATATCGAGTTGGAAACATTCACTCAGCCGTAGCTCTAGCTGTATAGCATAATATGAGCCAGTACTAGATGTGTACATTGAGAGAGATTATCTAAGGTGGAATTCTCTGTTCTAGCTGAGTGGGCCTGAAAGGCCAAGTCTATACCGATTGAGATGAGATAGGGTCAAGGACCCACTATGAGATGTTATATTGGGCCCGAAAGGCCAAGTCTATATTGACTGAGACAGGGTCAAGGACCCACTGTGATATATTATATTGGGCCTGAGAGGCCAAGTATATACTGACTGGAATAGGGTCGAGGACCCATTACGAGGTATTATATATATATATACCTATATTGGATCGGGCTGCGCGCCGCAGCAGTACATATATTGGATCGGACTGCACGTCGCAGTAATATACATGTAATATACATGTGGGACGGACTGCACGCCGCAGTATTATTGCGCTTGGGCTGTAGGAGCCCCTTCGGAGTCTGAGTCTGCACACATTCTCAGTGAGCGCTGGAGTATATGATGTGATCGGGCTGCACGCCGCAGCAGTATAGTGATATATACATATATATATATTGGATCGGACTGCACGCCGTAGTAATATTTGTGTGGATCGTAATGTACGCCGCAGTATTATAGTGCTTGGGCCTAGGGAGCCCCTCCGAAGTCTGTATACACCCCCAGTGAGCTCCGTCGACGTTAAATGGAGCGGGATGCACGCCGCAGCGGTATATGTATTGGAGCGGGCTGCGCGCCGCAGCATTATACTTATTCATATTCATATATATACTAAAATATTTATATGTTATAGACAGATGTATATGTCTCAATATATTGTGATGGTTGTATACCGTAGTAGTACGAGCGAGGATGTGGTCAGTGTGGGACCTAGATGAGATAGATGTGGACTGGAGATCAGGGTACTCATTACAGTAATGACCAACTTGTGGGGGTTGCCTTAGAACTGTTTAGTGATAGTGCAAGAGTTCTTATTTTCGGTTATTGTTTATTATTGTTACTCACTGAGTTGAAATATACTCACCCCACTCCCCTGCACTTTTTGTGCAGATATGCAGGTTCAGGAGGGCAGTTGAGCTATCGCAACTGCTTTATTATCCCCATTATGTGGAGACTTCGAGGTAGCTGCCAACGTCCGCAGTACCCGACCTCTTTCTTTTTATCATTTTGTTGTCTCCATTCTGGTTAGACTTGATTTTGTAGTAGATCTCATTTGTAGAGGCTCAGACTTGTGATGCCACGATTTGGTTGGGACTGTGTTCTTGTATTTCAGTTCTACACTTCATAATTTGTTATGAAAACAGGCTAATCACGCCGATTAATCGGTATTAATTATACTTGGCTGGTTTAATTGGATAAGATCGTCGGGCTTGCCTAGAAATGTGTTGGGCGCCATCACGATCAGGGTTTGGGTCGTGACAAGTTGGTATCACAGCCTAGGTTAACAGGTCTCGCGAGTCATGAGCCGGTTTAGTAGAGTCTCGTGGATCGGTACGGGGACGCCTGTACTTATCCTCGGGAGGCTGCAAACCTTTAGGAAAGTTTCAAATTCTTGGATTCTCATCGTGCGTGTTTTATTCAGCTTGAGATGTAATTCTTGAAATTCCTCCTGCACATTGATGCGCGCACTCGAGTATTTAGTGATAAATTTGCCTTGATGGCTTATGATTCCCCAATCGAGGGACGAGATATAATCTTTGTGAATTCATGTTGGGCCTGTCTGGAGGACTTGAGGTAGGATCCTTGTCTATGGCTTGAGCATCGAGGTGCTAACTTCGCGAGCCGGTATCATGAAATTCATGCGATCAGTATTGATCTTAATCGTGAAATGGCAGTTTGATAATGGGAGAGCTGCAAGGTATGCAATCCTTATTGTGATCTGTTACGTAGCCCTAGCTATGGGCATGGTAAGTATGTTCATGTTCCTTAGTGGAAAGGTAAAGTGCATTACGTGTGGTAGTATGAGTTTAGACTCAGGAAGACTAAAGTGATTATGCTATGTATATCCTCGTGGAAGGCATTGTACTGAAATACTAGATTGATGCAAAGTAGGTGGGTGGATTCGGATGTGTAGTTGAAGGGTATTTGATATGTGTTATGACGCGAGAAGGTGTAGCGCAGGTTCAGGTATAATTTGTGATAATATGATTCGTATAGTATTGAGATTTAATGTTGTTGAAATGCATTGTGATGTCTTGTTGAGTTGTGGATGTATTGTTAGAATGGTTTGGTGATTCTATGGCAGGTGGATAGGCCAATGTACAAAGGAAACTCTGCTGAAATTTTTGAAAAATTTGGGACTTAGAAAAGATTTATGTCACCTAAATAGAGTAGGCTTAACTGTGGTGTGTGTATAAATGCAAGAATTGCAGAAGGGTTAAGGTCTCTGAGGATTCGATTCTTTGTCAAGCTTGTAAATGACTTGAGTTTAATCTCACCATAACATTGTGGCATCATTTGAGTAAAGAATGCTCTGAGTGGCTAAAAGTGCTTTGATGTATGGCTCCGAGCCAAGTTGGGGAGGTTGTTATTGATTAACCGATTGCACTGTTGTGTGCTATGTTGATTCTGTCTCTAAGTATGTTGGGAAATTCTGATAAAGGTTATGGTGCTTCGTAGATATGAAGGAATAATAGGATGGTTTGAATTGATGTTGGAAAAAAATGTTTGGTGTATAGAAAAGAAAGATAGCTAAGTGCATCTGTATGTAATCATGTTTTGCGGGTCAGAGTTCTAACAAGGCACAAGTAGTTCTGCTCAATAAGACAGTTGAATTATAATTGAATAAGGGTGAATGACGCCCGAGAATGGTTTTGCGGTGTTCAAGACTTTGCTTGTAACGGTAAGGTGTCTTAAGATTGTGTATATGGCTAAAGATGGTGGTTTCGTTAGAAGGTATCAAGACTTGTGTAATGTTATGTGAATGATGGGATTCTATGTATCTGTATTGGAGAGAAATGATAACGAATTCAAAATCGCATGAAGTTCTTCAAAATAAAGCATTGTAGAATGTGGTACTTCTGGGAAACATTAGGAGAGTATTCAACGGCTTGTGAGCCTGAGACCGTGTAGTCTTGTGTATGAGCCTCATGTGGTAACATGAGTGGAGATATTGTGGTGCTACAGTAAAGACTAGTATTAAATTAGAGATGAATCAAAAAGGAAATTGGGTAAATGGATCAACTTGTTAATAAACCGAAACGGTATGAGAAAGAATACGATTAATTCCTGGTATATGTTTGAAGTAATGAGTTTCGCAGATATTGTGCAATAAAGCTTTTGAGTGCTGGCAGTTGTGTAACCCGATATGGGTATAAGGACTTAGTCCTGGCAGTTTAACTTATGCAATGTAATTGGGAGAAAGAGTTTATGATGTGTTTTATCATGGTTTGAAAATGAGTATATTCCTGTCGATATGCGAAGCGTGGAATATGTAATGATTTTTCTTCTATGTGGGATCATGAAGGTCCTTGACTAGTTGAGTGCGTCGATGTTTGCGGCGTAGGAGAGGGATAAAAAATTCTCCATGTATCTTGGTGCAGTATGGTATTTGCGATGTGTTATGGAAAAGTTGATAATGGCATATTCAAGGCTTTGAGAATTGTCCATAATATATGGGAAGTCATTAAAATCCTCAAGCAGCGTGGGCAGTTGCAGATAATCCGAGAATCAATCTTCCTGGTGATTTAGGAGAATGGTACTGCTATACTAGTATTTCGGCAGAGTCTATGGTCAAAAGGGCCAGGTAAAATAAACTGATAATATCTAGCGGTATGGTGGTATACTCCCATTGGATCGACTGTAATAATTGAGTCGTTGATGACATAGTGAAATTTATGAATGGCTTTCGTGGTATGAATGGACGCTTGAGGTGCGTTATGTAATCGCACGGTGAAGTACGAAATCAGGCATAGTGATTCCTGTGTTATGTATGTGTTGGAGACTAGAAGTTCTCGTAACCCGCCTACGCAGCGGTGGTATATCATGTGTATCGGCACAGTGTAGCGGTTATCGGAAATTGGAAGCTCTAGTGGCTATCTCGTTACTTGATATGATGAATTTGAATAATGATATACGATTGCTGACTGGTTGTCACAAGCCAGGTTGTCCAAACTAATGTGATATGGACTATGTCAGAAACATGTCGCAAACTGCATGGCAGAGCGCATCAGATCATGCTCCAGCAGGGTGGATGTACCCTAGGGCCAGCGGACGGCTGGTAGGTATTGCTTTGTCAGTTGGGCCTTCGTGGCGGATGTCAGTGTAGAGGTATCTACCATTGATTCAGTTCCGGTATTGAGGAACTTTGTCGGATGAGTTTCATATGACCGAGCTCGAGGCTATATATACATGCTTGTTGCAATGAGCAACTTGAGTCGATGTGCATTCCCTTTTGCTAGATTTATGCGTGGATCGGGTGGCACGCCGCCACATGTATAGTATCTGGATCGGGTGGCACGCCGCCACATGTACGGTATCTGGATCGGGTGGCACGCCGCCACAGGTATGCTATTGGAACGGGTTGCACGCCGCAACAGTCTGATGTGGGAAATATAGCTTCATATATGTACCTTGTATACAATACTTCCTCTCTTCTGAGGAATGGTCCGTATTGAGTATCGCTCGGGGAATAGCACATCGGTTGTGTCCAATCAGAATTCGATAGCATATACTAAATGTATCATCGCGTGTGATTGATTGCTTGAGTTCAGACCTAAATATGTGTGTGGCTGACCGTTTTGAGCATTGCGACTTGAGGTGCTTCATGAATAATAGTGTTTGGATAGAATCATGAGTTGTGGCAAGGCCACGTGATGTTATGACCTTTCGAGGATGATTCAGGTACTCTAATTCTATGATGTGAGACGAGAATCTCAGTTATGTGTTGTGATGGTATGGAAGAATTTGAATTATGGCTCTTTGTGCGAGTCAGTTGTCATGATTCGAGTGTGTTCAGATCGTTCTTATTGGAGCCTGTGTTGTGCTCGTTGTGGCCTAGGCCGATGCTGAGGTGTCATGTTACCAGTGTGGTGTGTTATAACCGAAATGATCATTCAAGTCATTAATGAGAGCGAGCATATATAATTTCAGCTCGTTAGAAAGGTAATATCGAGGTTTGGCTCCGAAACTTATTGTGGTATCAGTTTTAAAAGGGAAATAGATTCACGAATGGTTGACCTGAGAGATGGGTTCGGTATATCGCGTGCTTCAGTTGCCGTGGGCAGGATATGAAGGTGTTGGAATAAGACTCTATCTAATGAGAAAGGTTCTTTCTGCTAGTATTTGGTTATTGTGGCCAGTTGTCGTGATTAGAGACTATCGTATCGAGTGATCGGGTTGTTTGATACATCATGTGATCTCACCCGGAGTGGTGAGTTGGCTATTACAATTGGATCGTGTGTACTCTGAGTATAGATGTGGGATTCAGACTGGTATATGATTTCGGAAAAGTGCAATGTGGTTTATGGTTCAGTTAGACTGTGGAAATTCAGCTATACTATGTTATCGGACTTATGAAAGATAGGGTGAAGTGGTATCGCCCCGAATATATGCTTGGTAAGGTCATTCGGCTATTGGGTCACTTCTAGTAGACCTCTTGGTCCGCTCGAGAACGAGCGTTTGCTTAAGAGGGGGAGAATGTGACGACCCGGCCCGTCGTCACGGGAATTACCACCCCGTTATGTTGTAATTACATAATTTATGCTAATTTATATGTGTTTGGAGAGTTAGAAGCAAATCGGTGAGAATTAGAATAGAAATGAGGTCATAAATCTCTTTACGAGAAGAATAGGTTGGAAAAGCCAACCGAATATTGACCGATGAGTTAGACAGCTCGGAATGGAAATTTGAAGATTCGACTAGTTTCGGGGGATCATTTATGACTTAGGAGAGCAATCGGAATCGAATTCGGATGTCCGGTGTAGTTTTAGTCTTGAATTGGCTAAGGTCGAATTTTGGCGAAATCCGTATGGTAGGTGAGATTTTGATCCGGGGGTCGAGATGGAATTCCGACAATTTCTGTAGCTTCGTTATGTGATTTTGGATATGTCTACAAAATTTCAGGTCATTCGGACGTGGTTTGGTTGGGTTTTTGATTAAATGTGTGTTTTGGAAGTTTTAGAAGAACTTAGGCTTGAATTCGATGTAATTTGATGGTCTTGGCGTTGTTTGATGCATGTCGATGATTGGAACAAGTTTGTATGATGTTTTAGGAGGTGTTGGTATTTTTGGTTGAGGTCCCGGGGGCCTCGGGGTGATTTCGGATGGTTAACGGGAACTTTTGAAGTTGGAAAACTTCATAATAGGCGAAGATGTAAATGAGTGTGCACAAGACCTCACTTTAAACGATCATATCTCCCATTATATAAAGAGTTATGCGACCCACAACCTATCAATTTAAACCCCTTTGAGTCTAGTTTCCAATGCAAGAAACCGTGCATCATTTGGAGGTATATACAGAAAGTTATAACCTTTTTACTGGGCATGTGTCAGTAGCGCGGCCTTAGCGCGGGAGCGCTAGTAGCCCGCGCTAATGGGTTCTTTTCTGCCTCAACTCGCGCTAATTAGCGCGGGCGCGCTAGTAGCAGGCCCTAAATATTCATAAGGACGGGAAATGACAGAACTTGAGTCATTTCTCAAGCCTAGGGCTTCCCCAACACCCCCAATTCGACCAAGGCACTCAATTGCACTCCTAAGGAAAGCTTTTAAGTGTGTTTTCATGGTGATTTCTCTTCTCAATCACTAGTTACAACAAGATTTTGGTTGGATTTCATAGGATTTCTTCAAAATCTCACGAACACCCCAAAGTTGTCTTTCAAGATTTGATCTACAAGAGGTAATCCTACACCTTAAACTTACACATATGATGTTATTATGGGAATATGAGTATGAATCAAGTATTACAATTTATAGTATGGTTGTTGGAAGCCATAAATCCCCAATTTAAATACATGAACATGGTAGGGATTTAAATGTGTATATTTGTTGGAATTTTGTTGGTGTGGGTGTGAATGGTTGATCACACACATGATGTTAGGAGTATAAATTGCTAAAGAATGATAGGAAGATGAATTGTTGGTTAATGGTGATAGTTGGAGGAACCAATGCTATAGTTAAGAGGTGTAAATATTTATGCCTACAAGATGTTTGATAATAGGCCTAGATGGCACAAGTTATGGGATTTATGACTAATATTGGCCATATTGAATGTGGTATTGTAGATTGAAGTTACATAACTGTATTGGATCATTGTAGTATCATTAAGGGGCGAATTTCATATATGTACGGCTAAAACCCCATCTTTTAGAAATTGAACTTCATCGATGTTTGTATGAATTTGGATAGATTGGAAGCGCGAGGAGGCCGGTTGAGGAGCAAAGGCGTCGCGGACTAGAATTCTCACCGGTTCGAGATTCGGCGTCCGAGGTGATTGAATTGCAAGGCAAGCGCAAGGCGGACTAAGGCTTCTACCGGCTAGAGGTGAGTGGTGGTAGTAAACAATGTACTGAGGGTTTGAAACCCCGTACTAGCACTTCACAGTGCTATGTTGAGATGAGACACACGTCTTGAGAAGAGTGTGGTGACATTGTGATTGGGGACTTGGACTTGGTCCTTCCCGACTAATAGAATAATGTGTTGTATGACTGCTAATGAGATTATAACTGTACAATTGGGCTAATAGCCATGTTTGGGGCCTTGTGCCGATCTGTAGAGCATTAGGGAACCTATAGAGTTAGGTGACCCGTATATCGTGTTGGAAACATTCACTCAGCCGTAGCTCTAGCTGTATAGCATAATATGAGCCAGTACTTAGATGTGTACATTGAGAGAGATTATCTAAGGTGGAATTCCCTGTTCTAGCTGAGTGGGCCCGAAAGGCCAAGTCTATACCGATTGAGATGAGATAGGGTCGAGGACCCACTATGAGATGTTATATTGGGCCCGAAAGGCCAAGTCTATATTGACTCGAGACAGAGGGTCGAGGACCCACCGTGATATATTATATTGGGCCCGAGAGGCCAAGTATATACCGACCGGAATAGGGTCGAGGACCCATCACGAGGTATTATATATATATATATATATACCTATATTGGATCGGCCTGCACGCCGCATATACATATATTGGATCGGACCGCACGCCGCAGTAATATACATGTAATAGACATGTAATATACATGTGGGACGGGACTGCACGCCGCAGCATTATTGCGCTTGGGCCGTAGGAGCCCCTTCGGAGTCTGAGTCTGCACACATTCTCAGTGAGCACCGGTGTATATTATGGGATCGGGCTGCACGCCGCGCAGTATAGAGATATATACATATATATATTGGATCGGACCGCACGCCGCAAGTAATATTTGTGTGGATCGTGCCGCACGCCGCGCATTATAGTGCTTGGGCCTAGGAGCCCCTCCGAAGTCCGTATACACCCCCGGTGAGCGCCGTCGACGTTAAATGGAGCGGTCGCACGCCGTAGCGGTATATGTATTGGAGCCGGCTGCGCGCCGCGACATTATACTTATTCATATTCATATATATACTAAAATATTTATATGTTATAGACAGATGTATATGTCTCAATATATTGTGATGGTTGTATACCGTAGTAGGTACGAGCGAGGATGTGGTCGGTGTGGGACCTAGATGAGATAGATGTGGACTGGAGATCAGAGTACTCATTATAGTGATGACTAACCCATGGGGGTTGCCTTAGAACTGTTTAGTGATAGTACATGAGTTCTTATTTTCAGTTATTGTTTATTATTGTTACTCACCGAGTTGAAATATACTCACCCCACCCCCCTGCACTTTTTGTGCAGATATACAGGTTCAGGAGGGCAGTTGAGCTATCGCAACTGCTTTATTATCCCCATTCTGTGGAGACTTCGAGGTAGCTGCCAACGTCCGTAGTACCTGACCTCTTTCTTTTTATCATTTTGTTGTCTCCATTCTGGTTAGACTTGATTTTGTAGCAGATCTCATTTGTAGAGGCTCAGACTTGTGACACCACGATTTGGTTGGGACTGTGTTCTTGTATTTCAGTTCTACACTTCTTGATTTGTTATGAAACAGGCTAATCACGCTGATTAATCAGTATTAATTATACTTGGCCGGTTTAATTGGATAAGACGGTCGGGCTTGCCTAGCAATGTGTTGGGTGCCATCACGACCGGGGTTTGGGGTCGTGACAGAGAGTACCCTAGAACCTTCTAGCAGGGGTTCAAGTGTATTCTTGTCGAAAATAACTTAGACTAAACTAAAATAATTCAAAAAAAGTAGAGGTGGAAATTTTGAATATTTTTATTCAAATTTTCCTCCCATTCTACTCTATAAATAGGCCCATTTTGTCCTTATTTCAGAGGTTCAGAAGATTTTAATACACTAATATATATTGAAATACTGTTATTTTTCAATTGATGTTAGTTCGAGTGGTATTTTGGGACTTCTATTCGTTGTTCTTCATTGGTCTTGATTGAGTTTGCTGGATTTCTCCTATTTGCTTGGTTGAATTTGCTGGGTTCTCTACTCTGAAGTTGCACTTGCTGATGTGATAGTTTGCCTCTACTGCTGTTGATATTTAGTTGATGCTATTGCTGATTTCTCTTCTCCTTTATCCCTTAAAACTCATTATTTCTCTCGTTTGATCAGGTACACTACTACCTCCAGAAGATGTAATTGAAATGCTTTGAAGGAATGAGAATTGCTGATTAGTTTCTTAGTTGTAATTGTATTTCTATTTTCTGTTATATCTATAGATATTAAGATTTTATGTAAACATTAGGATTTGGGTTGTAATAAGGACTGGACTGAACGAACCTGATTCAAATTGTAGTAGTATTAGATAACGATATAGGAAATAGATTAAATAAGTTAGTTAAAATGATCACCTAAATCTAAAACTATAACTGGCTAAAACTTAGTCGATTCACTTATAGATTTATAAAATTATAGATTTATAACTATTCCTAAAATTAGACGTGTAATACACAAATGCTTGGATTTTTCCCAATTGAATTTCAAATCAGTACCAGTTAATTTGAAAATATGACTTAGTTGAATTTTAAATCGTGTTAATCTCTTAGCATTTCTGAAACTGGTTTAGCTATGAAACCTATGTCAAACTTTGTGATATGGCGTAAACAAAATAGTAATCTGAATATGAATGAAGCGTAGATGGTAATTCGAATGTGTTTTAGTTGAAGACTTAGATATACTGTTTTCCAGTTAAATAAAAACAGCAAAGTAACTTTGCGATTAGTGCTTCAATTGATAAATAATAAATAGATCAGATTCAGTTAATCTGACCAAATAGTATAATCCAAGCATTAACATGTCTATGATAAAATTCTGATATTGAATTCAGTAGTATCTGCTTATAGTGTTGTTAGTTCATTAAAATGTTAACTTGCTTTGAACCTGCTTTATATGTTAATAATTTGGGCCTAGCTATGAGAAGAGGCCTAAGTCCAATTGGTATGGCGTTTATGCCTATGAGAATAGATATGGAAACAGCGATTGGGCTCCGAGTAGCCAATTTCATTTTAGTGCGGCTCTCTTAAGTTGGCCCAGATCCCAGGCCCAATAATGTGTAATGGCCTGGATTAAAATAATTAATGACATAAAAAACGTTATAAGCATTTTTGTTAGGGAAAAAACAGAAGTAGAAAATATAGTACATCAATAGGTTTAACCTTCTAAAATAAAAAGGGACGAGCCTCGTTACAAGATAAAAACACACGGGCCCCAAATAATAACTATAAAACTTTAGACCCGGAAGGATCGTTTAGACAATTTCACGATCTCTTCCCAAAATAACAAGAATAGACAATGTTAGGCATAATTTAATATACATTCATTTGAACGGGTTCACATTTATGTGACCAAAATCCTACTCTCAACGAAGTAGAAATATATTCAAAGCCACAGGCGTACTGGTACGGTGTGGTCGAGGATGTATTTTCACGATGTTACAAATTCGTAAAATTCTAAAGTGGTATACTTGCACATAATTAAAATATATAAATTGAAATCAGATAAAAAAATAATAGTTGAGAGACCGTTCTAGAACCACGAAATTCGGGAGTGCCTAACACCTTCTCCCAGGTTAACAGAATTCATTATCTGGATTTCTAGTTCGCGGACTATAACAGAGTCAAACTTTCCTTGGTTCGGGATTAAACTGGTGACGTGGGACACCTTTATATTCTCAAGTGGCGACTCTAAAAATTTAAATAACTAATCCCGTTTCGATTGTCCTTATAGTGGAAAAACTCCTTCTACGCCCTCACGGGTAAAATGTAGAAATACACATTTCTTATCCAGTAGAGCTCCGTAAAAAAAGGAGGTCTGACAGCTCTGGCAATTCTGCTAGAGATAAGAAACCCAGAACTTCGGTTCAGGGTTTAGAATTCGAGCTCAGTTAAATTGTTGTTTTGTTTATATTTGATTTCATTATATGCTTTGATCAATGTGCTATGTGTTTACCGCTTTGATATTACGTGAATTGTATATATAAACTTTGTGCCGGAAACCCTTCTCTATTACCTCTAGGGATGTGCTTACTGGTTGAGACTCCCCTTTCTGTTAAGTCAAAACCAAATAAGAAACAAAGGCCGGAAAAGTTACAAAGACGGACTATCCGGCGGGTCCCCAGTACGTAGCCCCTACCTTGACTCGAGTTGTCCGCACGGGTACACAGTCTAGTACCAATGAAAAATCAGGATATTGAGCCTAGAAATAGGATGATTATTTGCATCATATCTGACTTAGGGGACTCAACATAGGGGTTGAGTCCGTCTAGGACAGGTGACCCGTATATAAAAAGACCGAGCATGATTATGTGTTGCATTTATTTGTCCTGGGCCATTATGCTGACCTGCTAAATACCTGAAGAAAAGAAGAGAACAATAGCAATTTTAGAAAAAACCAATGTCTCAATACTAACAAAACGCTATCGAAATTTCGAAGTCAGTTTTGTCGAAATCAAAAATAGTTGGTCTAAAATAATTTGACCGAACTACGCTGGTTTGATTCTTACCACTATGCGAGATACGTAGGCAACCCTTGATGGGTCCAACCACCCCTTTTCAAAAAATAACCTAAAATATTAATAAATCAAAGTGATTTTTTTTAAAATAGCTGAATGTTCCGAAAGGACGCCGGAAATCTGTTTAGGCAAAAATGGCCACTTTTGAGTCACTTTCCCTAAATAATAAATACAGCCTTAAAATCTTCGGAAGAAGTGTTGAAAGGCCGTACTCACAAATAGGGACGTTTTGAAAAAAAATGAAAAGAAATTTTCCTTTGAAAAATAATTTTTTTAGGTCAAATAATATGTGGTTAAATCACCTTTAATAAATGTGCAGGATGAGCACAATGCAAAATGAACTTTTTTCGCTAATGAATAAGATCCCTTTGGAGTTACGACTTTGGTGGAATGACTTCGGTCAAGATGGACAAGATGAGGTCAAGAAATACTTGAAAGGTCTTACCGGGTTGCTTGATATCATACCTCGGGGAGACATTATTCGGGCCTTGGTCACCGGTTGGGATCCCGCACACAACGTGCTCCACTTTTTGGACTTTGAGCTCACTCTGACACTAGAAGATATTGCTAATTACATCAGTAAAAATGGGGTCCCCTTGAAAGATAAATATCCGGTTGCTCCAAGAGCCATCACCGCACACAGATTCCTGGATTCCTTGAAAATAGCCCGAAGTGTTCACAATGAAGATTCGGTCCACGGGTTTTGCATTGTGAATTTCATATACCATATATATGTTCACGTTGGAGGATTTAACAACCCAACAAACAAACTCTGCAGTAAGGCAAACCGAGCTAAATGGGAGGAACATAGGCGTTTTGCTTTCATGGTAGCCTTTTTGGGCTTGATAATTATCATTAGAGTATTATCTTTGTAATCAATTATTGGTTATTAATGAAGTTGAAAGTTTCCAATTTTTTTCTTTTTCTTTAAATACTTGTGCGATAGGCAAAAATGTAGGATCGATCAACGCAAAATGAAAAAAAAAATAGAAGAAAAGGAAGAAATGAAAAATGAAAAAAAAGAGAGAAATTCGGCGGTTATAAATATAAAGAAAAAGAAAAAGCCAAAAACAAAAGAAATTGGCAAATCAAGAAAGACAACAAGGCCAGGATGACGCATATTGCCAGGCAAAATTGTGTTCTTAATCTGTAATTTTGACTCATTATGGCCTAAACGCTAACAAGTTTTGTCATTGTTGAGTAACAGATAAATGGTTAGTAACTGGCATTCTGGCAACTCACCATTACAACACTCGTTCCAAGAATATGACAAAGGCAAATACTCAGGAAATTAAAGCAACAATTATGGATCCAGTACATGAAGATGAGGTAGTGGATTGAATAGCATGAAAGAGGAGATGTATAAGCAAAAACAACAAATGGCTGAGATGTACCAGGCTTGGGCGAAGGGACAACCTTTACTAACCCTGCCAATCCCACATACATCCCTCCACCAGTCCCAGCACAAGATCCACCCACTATGAATTCATCCTCCACTTATCCTACATATCTACCCTACAACGCAATCATATCACAAGCACCACCTCCAATCCCTAAACAAGTTCCACCACCACCACCACAGGTTGCTTCTGTATATGTGGCCCCACCACCAGCCACCTTGCACAAATCCTCCAGTGAACCACTATTCCACATCTAAGACAACCATTATCCCCCCCCCCCCGGAACCTACTTTTCAACAGCATGATTCCTATACCCCTCTCATTGATATGGCTGAAGAGAAGAAACCAACTAAAAATTCTGAGCAGGAAGAGATGGCTAGAAAGATGAAGCCTGCAGCAGTCATTCCGTAATATGCAGGGTTTGGGTGGTCAAGTAAGCATAGCTTACAAGGATTTATGTTTATTCCCTGAAGTGCAACTGCTAGCAGGATTTAAGCTGCCAAAATTCGATCTATATGATGGCCACGGTGACCCGGTAGCACATTTAAGAGGGTTCTGCAGCAAGATGTGCGGAGCCGGTGGGAAAGATGAATTACTCATGGCTTACTTTAGTCAAAGTCTCAGTGGTTCAGCTCTCGAATGGTATACTCGGCAAGACCATACCACATGGTTTATTTGGGATGATCTAGCTCAGTATTTGCAAACCTTTTCCAGAACAATTTAAAAAAATTTCCAGGTAGACTGACACTTACAAAGATGGAGAAAAAGCCGGGAGAAAGTTTTCGAGAATATGGCTTTAGGTGGAGGGAGCAAGCTGCTCGGGTAGACCCACCGATGAAGGAGGGAGAGATGGTAGACTATTTTCTGCAAGATTTAGAACCAACGAACTATGGGCATTTGGTATACGCCATTGGGAAAACATTCAACGAGGTAGTTAAAATGGTAAGCTTGGTTGAGGAAGGGTTAAAGTCAAACAAAATCATGAGCTATTCAACCATCAAAGCTACGAACCAGGCAATCCAGACATGAACAGGTGGAGCAACCGGGAAGAAAAAGAAGGAAGAGGTGGCAGTCATAGAAGGGAGGTCTTGGTCCAGGGGTCCCAATCCATACTACCATCACCACGCCCGCATCAACCCTACCCGCCAATACCATATAGCCCACCTCAACACTATTACCCTCCTCCTGGTCCACAATTTTCTGTACATCACACCCAAACCTACCTACCTTCTACTCCATGGCGAACTCCAGCACCTCAAAATATTTACCACACCCAAAACACATACCCACCACCAAAAACATACAAAAATCCCAATGGAACAAGTTTCCGCCCTAACCCTGGAGTCAAGAATGATAGAACACAAAGGAAGAAAACATTTACTCCCTTGGGTGTCGTATACCAGTCTTTTCCATATACTAAGACAACTCGGGATATTAAACCCCATAGATCCCAAAATCCCTAATCCACCACTGAGAAATTTGGACCAATCTGTCAATTGTGAATATTGTTCAGGATCCCCAGGGCATGACACCGAAAAATACTGGCACCTGAAGTCTGCAATACAGGTGCTTATCGACTCTAGAAGAATTAAGATTCAAGCTCCCGATGCTCCTAATATAACACAGAACCCTTTTCCTGTGCACCATGAGACCCACATGATAGAGGTGGTACAAGGGGTAAATTGCAAGAAGCCCTCTCAGGCTGTAATGATGATCAAGCGAGCAAGACAGAGGAGAATGCCATAAGTGAGAAAATACCAGTCAAGCCATCTGTGAGCATGCCAGCAGTGGTAGCAGAACCTAAGCCTGTAAAGGTGACAATGCCCGGAATGAGTGTAAAGCCCGTATTGACTGTAAAATGAGCGCAACGAGAGCCAGTTGTTATGAAGCCAGTCACTCAAATGCCCATAGTGAACACCAAAAGTGTGCCTTGGAATTAGAGCAAGGTAACCGTCATGTATAAAGGAAAGGAAATCAAGGAGGAGATTTGTGAAACCCACGGTTTGAGTAGGTCAGGGAGATGTTTTGCTCTCGATGAATTGAGGAAGGCAAAAGTTACAAAAGATAATCCAGCCAATGTAAAGAAAGATGTCACTGAAGAAGAAGCCAAGGAATTTCTAAAGAAAATGAAAGCTCATGATTATTCTATAGTTGAGCAGCTGAGGAAATGTCACGACCCAAACCCCGGTCGTGATGGTTCCCAACACTTTGCTAGGCAAGCCCGGCCATGTTTTCTAGATAACCAGCCAATTATTAATTAATAATGATCCATTAGAGTTAATAGCATGTTTTTATAACAGAAACCACAAATGCGGAAACAAAATACATGAAGTATAGCCGAACGAATCCGGTGTCACGAGTCTGAGCCTCTAACAGAAGAAAAATACCCTATACAATCCAAGTCTAGACGGAGTAACAAAAACATAAAAGGAAGAAAGAAGAGAGAGATCGGGTCCTGCGGACACCGGTAGCTACCTCGATGTCTCCTCAGATAACAGTAAGATGGCAGTTGCGGATAGCTCAACTGCCCTCCTAAACACTTGTATCTACACATAGAGTGCAGGGAGTGGGGTGAGTATATTTCAACTCGGTGAGTAATAATAATAAACAATAACCTGAAAGTAAGAACACCTGCATTATCACTAAACAGTTATAAGAATAACCTTACAGGTAAGTCATCTCTATAATGATAAGCCCGATTCCAGTCCACTACTATCTTACATTGATCCCACAATGATCTAGTCCTGCTGCGGTAGCCCAATCCTCACTCATACTGCTGCGGCGTGCAGCCCAATCCAATATATATATAATGCTGCAGCGTGCAGCCCGATCCAATATATATAGTGTTGCGGCGTGCAGCCCGATCTAATATATATAGTGCTGCGGCACGCAGCCCAATCCAATATATATAGTGCGCTCACTGGGTGTGTGTATACACTCCGGAGGGGCTCCTTCAGCCCAAGCACTATGATACTCTGGCGTGCAGTAAGATCCACATATATATACTGTGGCGTGCAGCCCGCTCCAATGTTATGTATATGTATATACTGCTGCGGTGTGTAGCCCAATCCGGTATATATATCAATACCTCACAATGGGTCCTCGACCCCTCTCAGTCAATATAGACTTGGCCTCTCGGGCCCACTCAGCCAGAATAGGGTATTAAACCCTAGGTAGTCTCACCTAGAGTACACATCTAGTATTGGTTCATGTCATGATATACAGCTATGAATACAATACACAGATATAAGCCCAGTCTCAGTCATTATACACAGTAAACTATCAACCGGGAAGGACCAAGTCCAAATCCCTAGTCACAATATCACCACGCTCATCACATGACGCGTGTTTCATCTCAGCATAGCACTGTATAATGCAAATACGGGGTTTCAAACCCTCAGTACATCATTTATTGCCACCACTCACCTCGAATCGTCAAAAGTCCTAGCTCGCCTTGCGCTTTCCTCGCATATCAACTACATCGGATGCCAAATCTTATCAAAATCAATAAGAATATATCAAAATAAGCTAAATGAACATAACCCAATCGAAATAACTCGAATTACACCAAAACCCACGAAGTTGTCAAAATCCGACTCATGGGCCCGCTTCTCGAAAAACTACAAGTCACATTTTTAGATTCCCTATCTCGCCACGAGTCCATACATATAAAGTTTATCAAAATCGGACTTCGTTTGCCTATTCAAATCAATGATTTTCAATAACCCGGTCTTAAAGCAAAAACCTCCATTAATACACCTCCAATCCTCCATTTTTAGGTGTTAATTTCATAATTTAACAATAAAATGACATAAATTTAGTCCATAGTTGCTTACCTGAGGAATCCTCTTAATTTTCTCCTAAAAATCGCCTAAACCGCCTCTTAGAACAAAGCCGTAAATGTGATATAACTTCTGAAATTCGAAACCTTCATTTACTTTATCACGAACACTATTTCCGCTTCTGCGCAAATTTTGGTCGCTTCTGCGACAATTCACTTAAGAGGCATCCTCACCTTTTTGGCTCAGGTCTTGCACATGCGAGGCCGCTTCTGCACAGTCCTCTCCGCTTCTGCAAAAATCATACCCACTTCCGCTTCTGCGAAGCTGGGCTTGCTTCTGTGAGCCCGCACCAGCAATGATTCATCCGCTACTGCGGAATTTTCCCGGACAGCCTCTGACCGCTTCTGCGACCTCCTAGTCACTTATGCGGGGCAGCTTCTGCGGTTTCCCATCCACAGAAGCGAAAATCCCTGTTGCAACACGCCAGTAGTCCAATAACTTCAAAAACTCTTCCGTAGGCCCTTCGAAAACATCCCGAGGCCCCCGGGACCTCAACCAAATATACAAATACACTCTAAATCATCACACGAACTTGGTCCAATAATAAAAACATACCCTCAAACACACGAATCATCAAACTAAGGCCGGTTCAAGCCTAAGATTCAACCAAAACTTTTAAAACCTACATTCTATCAAAAACCCGACCACACGATGTCCGAATGACCTGAAAATTTTTAGACATATCCAAAATCACCTAATGAAGCTACTGAAACTATCGGAATTCCATTCCGACTCCCGGATCAAAATCTCACCTATCGATCGGATTTTGCTAAAATTCCAACTTAGCCAATTCAAGCCTATTTCTACACCAGACCTCCAAATTTATTTCTGATCACTCCCCTAAGCCACAAATGACCTCCCGAAGCTAACCAAATCATCAGAATTCGATTCCGATCCATCTAACTTACAAGTCAACATCCGATTGACTTTTACAACTATTCCTTCAACAAAGAGACTATATGTCTCATTTTCCTACCAAACTCGATCTGAATTGACTCAAACTCGGCAAACACATATATTGAAACATGAAAAAGCATATAACAGGGGAAAACGAAATGGTAACTCACGTGATGATGAACCGGGTCATCACAGGAAAACACCAGCATAAATATCTTTGTTGTCCTTATTGATTCATTTTGATGAACACCGAAAGGCGTTTATGAAGATCCTGAACGAGGCCCATGTACCAGGAAAGATCACAGTGGGTCATTTAGAGAAGATCACAAATAAAATCTTCGAGGCAAACAGAATAACATTTTCAGATTATGAATTGCTGATAGAGGGGACAGAGCACAACGGGGCATTATATCTTACGGTGAAATATGAGAAATCAGTGGTGACCCGGGTACTGGTTGATAATGGGTCAAGTGACAACATTTGCCCTTTATCTACTTTAGGCAAGCTAAAGATTGATCATGAAAGAATCTATAGGAACAGTATATGCGTGAGAGGATTTGACGGAGGTAGGAAAAACACTGTTCGAGATATCATATTTGAACTTACTATCGGACCAGTAGAGTTTACCGTGGAATTTCAAGTTTTGGACGTTGCCGTGTCCTATAATATCCTACTAGGACGTCCATGGATTCATACTGCAAAGGTTGTACCTTCCTCACTCCATCAAATGGTTTCGAATGGGATAGTCAAGAAATAGTGGTTCATGGTGAAGATAATTCCTGCAATATCATCACACTGTTTGAAGAAGTCGAGGGTGATAAAGGTCCTGGGTATACCAAGTAGTAGACACTATATCTGTGGATAAAATATCCGAAGGCGAAAACATTCTGATGCGCAAGATAGCTTCCGCGTCAGTCATGGTTGCTACGGAGATGTTGAAAAATGGGTTTCTCCCTGGGAAAAGTTTAGGAACTGCACTACAAGGAATAACACAGCCAGTATATCTTCCGGGTATCATTGACACTTTCGGATTGGGTTTCAAGCCAACCATTATCGACATAAAAAGAGCCCGAAAATTGAAAAAGAAAGGATGGACCCTCCCTAAGCCTATCCCTAAACTCTCCCATTCATTCGTCAACCCTGGTACAAAAAGGTGTCCGGTAATGGTCATGCCTAGCCGATCAGAGATAAGGCAGACAACGAGCTGTTCGAAAGATTTGAGAGGTTATTCGAAGATGTGAACATGGTAGAGGCAGTAGAGGGCACAAGTAAAATGGACGTCCAGTTTGTTGGATCCCAGATCAAGCTGAATAACTAGGAAGCCACTCCTCTTCCAACTAGAAAGGAGTTGTGGTAGTTAGATTTGATGTTTCATTCTTAAATCTATTTTATTTCAAGGTTGTAATACAGATTCTATGTTCCGTCTAATCGGGCGTGTCAAACCTTATTATCTTTCGAAATATTAGTGAAATGCAATTTCTTTCTTCCTCCATTCTGATAGCCTTATTTTATTTTTCTTTTTTTTTCTTGTACAGTCCATGTTATGCTGATTTTAATGATGTGTCATGCATAAGGAATTCTCAACCCAGTCTTGATAATCAAATAGTAATACAAGATATTGAATACGATAATGAAGTGAAGTATGAGGACGAGGAAGTTTTGGAAGAAATTAGTAAAGATCTGAGCCACTATGAGAAGAAACCCAAACCAAACTTGAATGAAACGGAGTCTATTAATTTGGGGGATGAGGAAAACGTTCGGGAAACAATGATTAGTGTTCATTTGGTAGCCTCACTCAGAGAGGACTTGATAAAGTTATTACATGAGTACAAAGACATATTCGCATGGTCATATGACGACATGTCAGGGCTAAGTACTGATTTGGTGGTACATAAGTTACCCATTTATTCGGAATGCCAGCCCATCAAGCAGAAGTTAAGAAAGTTCAAGACAAATGTCAGCGTGAAAATAAAAGAGGAAGTCAACAAACAATTTGAGGCAAAGGTCATACGGGTCACCAAATATCCCACCTGGTTAGCCAATGTTGTACCTATTCTGAAGAAAGACGGAAAAACCAGAGTGTGTGTTGATTATCAATACCTGAACAAAGCAAGTCTGAAGGATAATTTTCTATTACCAAACATCCACATACTAATTGAAAATTATGCCAAACATGAGATAGGGTCTTTCGTGAATTGTTATGTGGGTTATCATCAGATCCTTATAGACAAAGAAGTTGCAGAAAAGATAGCCTTTATCACACCTTGGGGAATATATTGTTACAGAGTAATGCCGTTTGGATTGAAAAATGTTGGATCCACATATATGAGAGCAATGACTACCATGTTTCATAACATAATACATCGAGAGATTGAAGTTTATGTGGATAATGTCATTATCAAGTCCAGGAAGCAATACGAGCATGTTAAAGACCTGAGGAAGTTCTTTTAGAGGCTTCGGAGATACAATCTCAAGCTCAATCCAGCAAAATGTGCTTTTGGAGTTCCATCAGGGAAATTATTGGGGTTTGTGGTAAGTCGGCGTGGTATTGAATTGGACCCATCCAAGATAAAAGCTATTCAGGAGTTGCCTCTGCCAAAGAGCAAGAAATATGTGATGAGTTTGCTAGGCAGACTGAATTACATTAGCAGATTCATTGCGCAACTAACGTCAACTTGTAAGCCTATTTTCAAATTACTGAAGAAAGATGCTGCAGTAAAATGGACTGATGAATGTCAGGCTGTATTTGATAAAATCAAGGAATATTTGGCCAATCCGCCTGTGTTGGCTCCTCCGGAACCTGGAAGGCCCTAGATCCGGTATTTAACAGTATTGGATAATTCCTTCGGTAGCATGATGAAACAGGAAAGAAGGAGCAAGTAATTTACTATCTTAGTAAGAAGTTTACATAATATGAGGTAAAATATACTCAGTTGGAAAGAACATGTTGTGCCATGACCTGGGTTGCACAGAAGTTGAAACACTACTTGTCGGCTTATACCACTTATCTTATATCTCGTTTGGACCCATTGAAGTACATCTTTCAGAAGCCTATGCCCTCGGGGAGGCTTGCTAAATGGCAAATTCTGCTCACACAGTTTGATATTGTTTATGTAACCCGCACTGCGATAAAAGAACAAGCAGTTGCTGATTACTTGGCAGAAAATCCAATCGACGATGACTATAAGCCACTAAAAACATACTTCCCTGATGAGGAGACAATGAATATTGAATAATCGGAATAAGACAAAAAGCTGGGCTGGAAGTTATATTTTGATGGTGCTGTCAGCAACAAAGGAGTTGGAATTCGGGCTGTACTCATTTCAGAAACGGTTCAGCATTACCCTGTCACCACTCAACTCCGCTTTTTCTGCACTAACAATATGGCTGAATATGAAGCGTGTATATTGGGATTAAGAATGGCAATAGATATGGGTGTTCAAGATATTTTGGTCATGGGTGACTCGGATCTCTTAATACATCAAATTCAAGGAGAATGGGAGACACGGGATTTGAAACTCATACCGTACCGATAGTGTCTACATGAACTATGTCAAAGGTTTCAATCCATAGAATTTAAACATATCCCAAGAATGCACAATGAAGTTGCTGATGCTCTAGCTACTCTATCATTTATGTTACACCATCCGGATAAAGCCTATGTGGATCCATTAGAAATCTAAGTTCATGATCAGAATGCTTATTGTTATACAGTAGAAGAGGAACTTGATGGCGAACCATGGTTCCATGGTATCAAAGAGTATCTGAGAATGGGGGTATACCCGGTACAAGATACAGGGGACCAAAAAAGAGCTATCAGACGATTGGCAAGTGGAATTTTCTTTAGTGGAGGAACTTTATATAAAAGGACCCCAGACTTGGGTTTGTTAAGATGTGTAGATGCAAAATAGGCTACTACAATCATGACTGAAGTACACGCAGGAGCCTGTGGACCCCATATGAGTGGATATGTGTGAGCAAAGAAAATACTCAGGGCTGGATATTATTGGCTTACTATGGAACGAGATTGTATCAGATATGTACGGAAATGTCATCAGTCCCAGATACATGGGGATTTGATTAATTCTCCACCATATGAATTGCATACGATGTCAGCAACATGGACTTTTGTTTCTTGGGAATGGATGTCATTGGTCCAATAGAGCCAGCAGCATCTAATGGGCACAAGTTTATTCTGGTTGCCATTGATTATTTTACCAAATGGGTGGACATAAAGACATTCAAAGCGGTAACAAAGAAGGCAGTGGTGGATTTCGTTCATGCAAACATCATTTGTCGTTTCGGAATTCCAAAGGTGATTATTACAGATAATGAAGCCAACCTTAACAATCATCTTATGGCAAAGACATGTCAAAGGTTTATAATTATGCATCGCAATTCTACACCTTATCGGCCCAAAGCAAATGGATCAGTTGAAGCCACAAATAAGAATATCAAGAAAATCCTTCGAAAAATGGTGGAAGGATCGAGGCAATGGAATGAGAAATTACCATTTGCTTTGTTAGGTTATCGCACTACTGTGCGCACTTCAATTGGTGCAACCCTTTATTCATTGGTGTATGGCACAGAGGCAGTGATACCTGCGGAAGTTGAAAAACCTTCCCTTCGAATCATTGCGGAGGCAGAGGTTGATGATGATGAATGGGTAAAAGCCCGGTTAGAATAATTGAGTTTAATTGACGAGCAAAGACTAGCAGCAGTATGTCATGGACAACTGTATCAACAGAGAATGGCCAGAACATATAATAAGAAAGTACGTCCACGGAAATTTGAAGTTGGACAATTGGGGTTGAGGCATATCTTACCTCATTGGGCGGAAGCAAAAGGGAAGTTTGCCCCTAATTGGAAAGGGCCATTTGTTGTATCTCGGGTGTTGTCCAATGGAGCATTATATTTGACAAACATAGAAGGGAAATGCGTAGAGACTGCCATTAACTCTGATGTAGTAAAAATATATTATGTATGATTTCTTGCATGTATTTAATTGTATTTGTCATATTTTTGAAATTGAAAGGATGAAGGTATTTTATTTCTCTATCAAAATACTGTACCCTTGCTATCCCTTTGAACCTTGTTATATTATTCTTTCATACCCCTCTTTCGGAATCAACAATGAAGTCAAATCATGAATGACAGAATGACAAAGAAAAGAAGAAAAGCAAAAGAAAAAAAAAGAGAAAAGTTGAAAAAAAAGAAAACAAAGGGAAAAGAAAATATACAAAAGAAGAAAATTGGGAAAAGTCAAATCGCAGCAATGAAGCGATCTTATAATCCGAACTACGTTTTGACTCGGTCCAAAAAGGGTACATAGGCAGCCTCACTGAGGTTCAATCATAGCAGAAGGAAAGTCCGAGGTTCCCCAAATAATTAAAACTGGGCAGAAGTTATGATCATTTTGAAGGATACGATTCCGAAAGTTGTAATTTTGAAACCCGAGTTGAAAATTTGAGCCTTTATATCTTTCTTTCTAAAACCTATCCAAAAGCCACATTACGGTCCAAAGAAAGACCTTCTGATTAATTTCAAGAAAATGGCAGTACAATTAAGTGAAGAAAGGCATGATATGGATGACACTCTGGTACTTGAAGATGGAGGAAATTATAGAAAAAAAATGAAAAAAAAAATGAAAGAGTCTTATTGGTGAAAACCCTCACGGGAACCGTAAGGCGATGTAAGATGGGCGAAATAAAAAAATGAGAGAGTCTTATTGGTGAAAACCCTCATAGGCACCATAAGGCGACGTGAGCTGAGAAAAATGAAATAAAAGAGTCTTACTGGTGAAAACCCTCACGGGCACCATAAGGCGAAAGTGAGAAATGACTTTATGGAAGGAAAGTGGAAAAGTAAGTAAAATTTGGGTTTGGTGAAAAAGAGAAATAAGTTGACAAGAAATGTGAATGGACCGACTGGGTCGGTTAGCCGAATGCATGGCATAATCAAAGGAATTAGCATTCCCACTCAGATAAGTCTTGTCCTTTTACTTTGGAAATATTTCAACCCACAAAATTAAGGGTTATTGCATTTCATTTTCATTTTTTTTGAAATCTATCGACAAGACATGGTTAATTGACAGTTAATTACTAGCTTCTCAGTTAAATGGCACAATGAGATTGGGGTCCTTCAAAGGATGGGAGAAATAAAACAACATACGGTGGTTATACAGCAGAAGGAAAGTAAAAGAGAAAATAACAAAAAAGGGAATTACAATGAAAAGTTGAAAATTGTTGGAAAACAACCAAGAGTTATAGCAAGCTAGTACAAAAGCAAGCTGAAGCAAATTCAAGAGTGGAAGCAAGGCCAACAAAGAATGCCAGTGGCTAACCACTATTTTTATACTAACAAATTGTTCACTGATTAGAACATGGACAAAAGATTCAAATTCTTACTAATTACTTTAAAGTGAATGTGACCAATGTGGACACACAAGGGAGCGCAAAGTTTGGCAAAATCAGGCACCCACCTGAAAAATAAGGGAAAGCAATCTAAAGGAAGCAACAATGGATGAAGGAATCTACGATGAAAGAATCAGTAATCAGGCGTCCACCTGGATAACAAGGGAATATTTTTCTTAGCTTTTTGCAATCAGGCTCCCACCTGGATAACAAGGAAATATTTTCTTTTTCAAGTTTTTGCAATCAAGCGCCCCACCTGGATAACAAGGGAATATTTTTCAAGTTTTTTGCAATCATGCGCCCACCTGGATAACAAGGGAATATTTTTCTAAGTTTTGCAATCAAGCGCCCACCTGGATAACTAGGGAATATTTTTTAAGTTTCTTGCAATCAGGCGTCCACCTGGATAACAAGGGGATATTTTTCAAAGTATTGCAATCAGGAACCCACCTAGATAACAAGGGAATATTTTTCAAGTTTCTTGCAATCAGCGCTGTAACGACCCGACCGGTCGTTTTAGAAAATTACGCCCCAATCCCTAATTTAACTGTTCCCCTAAGTTCATTTCTGCTATTGTGGTTTGCCGGGAGAGTTGGTTCTGAAATTTGAGGTATTTTGGGATACTTAGTCCCTAAATGAGAGCTTTAAGATAGAAAATGGTCCGTAACCAGAACAGTGTTAAGACGATCTCGGAACAGAAATCCGATGGTTCCATTAGCTCCGTTGGGTGATTTCGGGATTGGGAGCGCGTTCGAATGTATTTCGGAGGTCCGTAGCTCAATTAGGCTTGAAATGCCGAAGTTTGAAATTTTGGCGAATCCGAACGATAGGTGAGATTTTGATCCGGGGGTCGGAATGGAATCCCGACAATTTCTGTAGCTTCGTTATGTGATTTTGGATATGTCCGCAAATTTTCAGGTCATTCGGACGTCGTTTGGTTGGGTTTTAGATCGAATGTGTAATTCGAAAAGTTTTAAGGAATTTAGGCTTGAATTCGATGTGAATTATGGGTTTTGATGTTGTTAGACGTGTTTTGAGGAATTGGAACAAGTTCGAATAAGGTATTAGGCTGTGTTGGTGTGTTTGGATGAAGTCCCGGGGGCCTCGGGGTGTTTTCGGATGGGTAAACGCTAGGAAAACATGGAAAATTGCAGGTTGGGCATTCTGTTCTGTTGTTTTCGCCCCTGCGGAAATGGGACCGCAGAGGCGAGTCCGCAGGAGCGGAACTTGGGGCGCAGGAGCGCCTGGGTTCGCAGAGGCGGATCCTCTTCCGCTGAGGCGGAGTCGCGGGTGCGGAAGACTCGTCGCAGAAGCGACCTTGGGTCGAGGAGTGAGAATCTGCAGGAGCGGAGGGGCATTCGCTTAAGCGAGTCCGCAGAAGCGGACTATTTCTCGCAGAAGCTGGAAGTCCCGCAGGAGCGGAGTATATTCCGCAGGAGCGGATGCGCGGAAGCGTCCCTAGGCTCGCAGAAGCGGAATGGGCCAGCCAGGCCTGGGGTTTCGCAGAAGCGACCAAATGGTCGCGGAAGCGGTCTCGCGGAGGCGGAAAAAGTCCATAGAAGCGAAAATCGCAGAGGGTTTAATTATATCAGAAGTTAGAAATTTCAGAAACATTTCCAAACATTGAGGGCTCGGCTTAAGGGGCGATTTGGGCGATTTTGAAGGGAGATTCAAGGGGTTTCTTCAGGGTAATCAACTATGGACTCAAATTATGATTATTTTTGACAATATTATGCAATTATCTCATGAAAATGGAGGAATTTGGGGTATTTTATGGGGGTTTTCACCCTAGGCTTGAACTTTAGAAAATCAAGGGTTTGAATGGGCAAATGGAGTCCGAATTTAGTAAACTTTATATGCTTAGACTCGTATCAAGATGAGGGTTCCGAATATGTAACTTTCGTGATTTTTCGATAAGCGTACCGAAAGTCGGGTTTTGGCAACTTGTGGGTTTTGGTGTATTTTGAGTTATTTTGATTGGGTAATGCCCAATTGGCCTATTTTGATGTGATTCTATTGATTTTTATCAGATACTACATTTGTGGAGGCCGACATTCACGGCAAGAGGGTTATTTCTTAGCGGATTCATATCGGGATTGAGGTAAGTGGCTTGTCTAACTTCGTGTGGGGGACTTTCATCCCTAGGATATTATGTGATACTTTAAATGCCTTGTACGCGAGGTGACGGGCGTGTACATGTGCTGGTTGTTGAACACATACTTTACTTAAAATGTTCAATGAGTGATATTCCTGTTGTTAACTGTTAAATTCGATATTTCTACCCGGTAGCAGTTAGAAAAGCATGATTAGGTAGTATTTAATCGTCTAGTTGCCTAATTGTCTTACTTGAGTTATTGGTAGGGACTACGGGTTCGATTCCCGAGATCCTGAGTTATTGGTAGGGACTACGGGTTCGATTCCCGAGATCCTGAGTTATTGGTAGGGACTACGGGTTCGATTCCCGAGATCCTAAGTTATTGGTAGGGACTACGGGTTCGATTCCCGAGATCCCGAGTTATTGGTAGGGACTGCGGGTTCGATTCCCGGAGATCCCGAGTTATTGAGATATTTTTGAGACATGGGCTGTGGGTTCGATTCCCGGAGACCCAGAGGTATTGAGAATGGGACTGTGGGTTCAATTCCCACATGTCCTGGACTTGTTTTATTGAGTTGGTTACTTGTTGTTAGCTTAATTGTAGACGGTTGCAGTAATCATTTCATTGTTGTTATTTCGGAATTGTTGTCATTTAAACTGCTTATTATTATTATCGTCATTATATTATTGTTTCTCAGTAGGGCCCTGACCTTCCTCGTCCCTACTCCATCGAGGTTAGGCTTGGCACTTACTGAGTACCGCCGTAGTGTACTCATGCTACTCTTCTGCACACTTTTGTTGTGCAGATCCAGGTACATCAGAGCGGGCTCGTGCTAGGTGATTTCTGCAGCTTTCTGGAGACCTCGAGGTATGATCTGCTACGTCCGCAGATCCGGAGGCTTTCCTTCTATTCTAATAGTACTAGTTGACATTTTCTTCATTTCGATGTTAGATACTCTTTACACATAGAGCCACAGTTGTATTTCTCTTTTAGTCTGTGTTACCGTGGGGCTCCGGATCTTGGTAGTATTTTATTTATTGTGTGACGGATGTATGTTCCAAGCGGGACGGATTACATATCTTTTTATGCTATTTTTCCGCTGTTTCTTATTTAAGTGTTTATAACTTGTATATTCCGCAACGTGTTAGGCTTACCTAGTCGTGGGGATTGGGTGCCATCACGACATGTTCACAATTGGTGAACTAGGGTCGTGACAGGCGCCCACCTGGATAACAAGGGAATATTTTTCTTAGTTTTTGTAATCATGCGCTCACCTGGATAACAAGGGAATATTTTTCTTAGTTTTTGCAATCAGGCACCCACCTGGATATCTTAGTTTTTGCAATCATGCGCCCACCTGGATAACAAGGGAATATTTTTCAAGTTTTTTGCAATCAGGAATCCACCTGGATAACAAGGGAATATTGTTTAATTTTTCTGCAATCATGCGTCCACCTGGATAACAAGGGAATATTTTTCAAGTTTTTTGCAATCAGGCGCCCACCTGGATAACAAGGGAAAATGTTTCAAGTTTTTTTGCAATCAGGCGCCCACCTGGATAACAAGGGAATATTTTTTAAGTTTTTTGCAATCACGCGCCCACCTGGATAACAAGGGAATATTTTTCAAGTTTCTTGCAATCAGACGCCCACCTGGATAACAAGGGAATATTTTTCAAGTTTTTGCAATCAGGCGCCCACCTGGATAACAAGGGAATATTATTCATGTTTTTTACAATCAGGAACCCACCTGGAAAACAAGGGAATATTTTTCAAGTTTTTCCAATCAGGCGCCCACCTGGATAACAAGGGAATATTTTTCAAGGTTTTTGCAATCAGGCGCCCACCTGGATAACAAGGGAATATTTTTCTAAGTTTTGCAATCAAGCACCCACCTCGATAACAAGGGAATATTTTTTAAGTTTTTTGCAATCAGGCACCCACCTGGATAACAAGGGAATATTTTTCAACTTTTTTTTGCAATCAGGCGCCCACCTGGATAACAAGAGAATATTTTTCTTAGTTTTTGTAATCAGGCGCTCACCTGGATAACAAGGGAATATTTTTCTTAGTTTTTGCAATCAAGCACCCACCTGGATATCTTAGTTTTTGCAATCATGCGCCCTCCTAGATAACAAGGGAATATTTTTCAAGTTTTTTGCAATCATGCACCCACCTGGATAACAAGGAAATCTTTTTCAAGGTTTTTGCAATCAGGCGCCCACCTGGATAACAAGGGAATATTTTTCTTAGTTTTTGCAATCAAGCACCCACCTGGATAACAAGGGAATATTTTTCTTAGTTTTTGTAATCAGGCGCTCACCAGGATAACAAGGGAATATTTTTTAAAATAAAATTCTTCTTCTAAGCGAACATTCAATAGCATGATATCTTTAAAGCCCCATACTGGGGCAGAAAGTTTTTCTTTATTTTTATAGTAAGCAGGCGCCCACCTGAAGAACAAGGGAATACTTTTCAAAGTTTTGCAAGCAGGCGCCCACCTGAGCCCACCTGAAGAACAAGAGAATACTTTTCAAAATTTTGCAAGCAGGTGCCCACCTAAAGAACTAGGGAATACTTTTCAAAATTTTGCAAGCAGGCGCCCACCTGAAGAACAAGGGAATATATTTGAAGCAAGTTGCAAGCAAGAGTCTTCTCGAAGAATGGAAGATGCAAATGAAACACAAGAATTAGTTGAAAGATATAGTTAGGATTTTTGTAAAACATAGAGCATAGTTTAGCTTATTTTCTTTTGCCACTGTGTAATAAGGAGATCAGCGGGCAGCAATAACAAACAATAGCAATAGAGTCACAATTCTCTGGTAGTTTCAACTACCAGACATTCCAGAACTACACTGACCCGATTCCTGTTTAGCCCAAGATACGTAGGCAATCCTTGAAGCAGGATGCAGTCAAAACTTTCAAAAAATGTTTCACACGGAATATGCGAGTGGACAAATGTCACGACCCTAGTTTACCAATCGTGAACCTGTCATGACGGCACCCAGTCCCCACGACTAGGTAAGCCTAACACATTGCGGAAAATACAAGCTTATGCACATTTAATAAGAATTAACGGGAAATGAGATAAAAGGAATGTAATCCGTGCCGCTTGGCACATACACTCGTCAAACACACTGTGAAAAAAAAATACCACCAAGACCCGGAAACCCACGGGCACCACAGACTAAGAAAGAGTACAACTGTGGATCTATACATCAAGAATGTCTATACAACGGAACCAAGGGAAATAACCGATATCACTAATGAGAATAGAAGGGGACTCTCCAGATCCGCAGACGTAGCAGATCATACCTCAAGTCTCCTCAAAGTGCTCCTAAATCACCTGTAATGTGCCTGATCTGATGTACCTGGATCTGCACAACAAAAGTGTGCAGAATTGTAGCATGAGTACACCACGACGGTACTCAGTAAGTACCAAGTCTAACCTCGATGGAGTAGTGACGAGGAAGGTTAGGGCCCTACCGAGAGAAAACAATAACATAATGATCAAACAATAATAAGTAGGAATAAGTACGAATGAAGCCATAGGCCTCTCCGAAGTTGGTAGATATGCCAAACTCCCCAAACTCTCTGCCCGAAAACTCAAGCCATCGCCAACTACATTAGCCTTGCCCGGAAGATGGAGAATAGTAATATCATAGTCCTTCAGCAGCTCCAACCATCTCTTCTAACGCATGTTCAGGTCCTTCTGCAATCAAACCCGCAGTCCATATCTCAATAATATCTCAATAGCTCAGGATCTCCGGGAATCGAACCCGCAGTCCATATCTCAATAACTCGGGATCTCCGAGAATCGAACCCGCAGTCCATATCTCAATAACTCGGGATCTCCGGGAATCGAACCCGCAGTCCACAAACAATATCACTCCGGGTCTCTGGGAATCGAACCCACAACCCTGGGATCTCCGGGAATTGAACCCGCAGTCCACCAACACAACAAATGAAGAAAACGCACACGGAAAATATAATATGCTTAACTACAACTTCACCGAGGACTAGTGCCAACAATTATCAAGAAGTTCAGTAGGACAATTAGGCAATTAGACAGATAAATCCTACCTAATCATGCTTCCCTAACGAATACCAGGTAAATGCCACAATTTAATAAATTAAGAACATGAATATCACGAATTGAACAATTCAAGTAAAGTGAGTTACAACAACCAGCGCATGTACACGCCCGTCACCTCGCGTACAAGGCATTTAAACTATCACATAATATCCTAAGGGTAAAGGTTCCCCCACACGAGGTTAGACAAGCCACTTACCTCGATTCCGATACAAAACCGCTAAGAGACAACCCTCTTGCCGCAAATATCCGACTCCGAGTGGCACGAATCTAGTCAAACCAATTACACAGTATAAATAACATCGCAAATAACTAATTACAATGATAAATTACAACTATAGCGCGAAAGTGGGTGAAATGACCAAAATACCCCTGAATCCATCGGCTCTAAATTGAAATATTTTTACATTTTCAGAACCCTCGTACTCTCACGAGTCTAACCATATAAAAATCTCCCAAATCGGACCACAAAATGGCCCTTCAAATCCCAAATTTAAAGTTTTTGCTCCAAGCCTAATTTCTTACAATTTTGCTATGTTTTCATAAATTTCAAGGATGATTCTTCAATAAAATCATGTATTTAGTTCATAGGACTTACCTCTAATCACTTCTTGTCAAAACCCCTTCAATTCTCGTCCAAAAGCTCTCAAGAATGACCAAAAATGGTGGAAAAATGGGTTTGGTTCGCGGATGAAATGTTTTAAAACTTTCTGTCCAGGTATTTTGTTCACTGCGATCGCGGGAAATGCTTCGCGATCGCGGAGAACAAATTCTGGCCCAAAAATTACCCTTCGCGATCGCGGGAAATGCCTCGCGATCGCGGTGAACAACTTCCGGTTCCTCCGGACGGGCTTCAGTAAGATGGTCATAACGTTTTACGCACAACTCCAAATGATGAATGGTTTGATGTTCTGGAAACTAGACACATAGGGCTATAACTTTCATTTGTTGATCATTTTCTGAATCCTTATACATTTCGAGATACAAGCTTCCAAATCCATTTATGTGTTTTAGATATCCTTCTCGGACAGCATAGAGTGTAACGTACATAACATTTGCTACCAATTTTCAAATGTGGATTTCTTTATCTTTCTGAAAACTAGACACGATGATCTACAACTTTCGATTTTGAATCACCTCAAAATACCTTTTAGATAAAAAGATATGATCTTCCAAGGTAGGGCCTGCGCGACAGAAATTTCCTCTTCGCGATCGCGAAGCCATCTACGCGATCGCGATTCATTAGTTCTTTTCTCAGATTTTACTCACCGCGATCGCGACCAATACCTCGCGATCGCGTAGAGCACTGCTGTAGCCAAAAACCAGCAGTGAAAAATGGCCTAGAAATGGTCCGAAACCACCCCGAAACTCACCCGAGGCCCCGGGACCTCAACCAAAAACACCAACACTTCCTATAACCTTATTCAAACTTGTTCCAATCATCCAAACACGTCCATAAACACAAAAATTATCAATTTACAACGGATTCGAGCCTAAATTTCTTAAAACTTTCCGAATTGCACATTCGATCTAAAACCCGACCAAACGATGTCCGAATGACCTGAAAATTTGCGGACATATCCAAAATCACATAACGAAGCTACAGAAATTGTCGGAATTCCATTCCGACCCCCGGATCAAAATCTCACCTATCGTTCGGATTCGCCAAAATTTCTAACTCCGGCATTTCAAGCCTAATTGAGCTACGAACCTCCAAAATACTTTCCGAACGCGCTCCCAAACCCGAAATCACCTAACGGAGCTAATGGAACCATCGGATTTTCGTTTCGAGGTCGTCTTATCACTGTTCCAGCTACGGGCCATTTTCTAACTTTAAAGCTCTCATTTAGGGACTAAGTGTCCCAAAATACTCCAAATTTCAGAACCGACTCTCCCGGCCAAACCACAATAGCAGAAATGAACTTAGGGGAACAGTTAAATTGGGGATTGGGGCATAATTTTCTAAAACGGCCGGCCGGGTCGTTACATCTTCCCACACTTATAAGATTCGTTCGTCCTCGAACGAGCATAGAAAACATATCTGGAGTAGTGAAAAGTTGAGGGTACTGGCTGCGCATATCCTGCTCGGTCTCCCAAGTCGCCTCCTCGACCGGCTGGCCCCGCCACTGAACCTTTACTAAAGCGATGTTCTTTGACCTTAGCTTCCCGACTTGCCTGTCTAGAATGGCTACTGGCTCCTCAACATAAGACCGATCCTCGTCTAGCTGAACATAAGTGAAATCCAACACATGTGATGGGTCACCATGGTACCTCCGGGCATAGAGGCATAAAATACGGGATGGACTCCGGGTAGGCTGGGAGGTAAGGCCAACTCATAAGCAACCTCCCCAACATGCCTCAAAATCTCAAAAGGGCCAATAGATCTAGGACTCAACTGGGCACATTAGCCTGATATAATCTGAAGATATTCCCTCTTGTTCAACAATTAAGTCTTAGAGCCTAATTCTAACATCCGGAATTCTATGTCAAGCTTGTTTTCATCAAGAGATCACTCAATATTCCTCAAACGCCATCCTCAAACATGATTGCATAACCTTGCTGGATTCTTACCTTGCAACACTAAATCCACAGGACCACGATAATATTTTATGATCAAATTAGCCAAAAATTCAACGAATCGGATGCTCCCATTGCACCTCACGATCTACATAGGTCTCGTTCCAACTTTTACAATACTGACACGACGGAAGAGATGTGCCGATATCCATAACCAACTACTGAATCAACAATTCATTGGGTCTATACTCCCGACAAGATCCATTACCTTGTCCTAAACCAGAGGATGATCCTTTCCTCTATAATATACTTCATATAATCAATTTGCACTGACCCCAAATCACATAATCTCATCTCACCCAGTACGAACTGCTCAGGCAATAAGTCACATCAGACATAATCAAAAGTCCCACAAGATGACACAATGTGCCAGTAGGCTACTGATTCGTACGTGATACAAAAGGAAGGCGAACACTAGAGAGAACTATTCAACTCTCACATTAACATGGACCTCCTCAGGAAAATAGGAAACAGAACACATAAAAGCAATTATAGACACTGAAATAAACATCACACTGTTGCGGCGTACAACCCGATCCCAACAATATGACCATGGCGGCGTGCCACCCGATCCCAACAATATAACCATGGTGGCGTGCCACCCGATCCCAACAATATAGACTCACACAAAGAGTCATATGTCGAGCTGAATAGCTCATCACATCAAAATACTGAATATCGATCATAAGCACACTAAGGTGCATGATATCAGACTCAATGAAAACATATAGCGCTATAGGCTATGAACTCAAGCACAACCGAGGTGCGACATAAGATATGAGCCTCAAGAGCCATCATGCTCATATAACATCACCGCTGAGTGGAACCTCAACACATAAGGAACTTACCAAGCCGTCGCACACTCATACGGCGCAATATATCTTTACTTGAATTAACCAACCGCGAAATAAGACCGCGATTATCCCTCCATAAAGGGCGCATTGCTGGAAGAAACATAACTGGCCTGACGCAAGGCTCACTTCCACATTTAAATCTATCCACCGACCTTAAGTCTATCCCGGTCGTGCCAAGCTAAGTCAATAATATTTCACAGGTCTATAACCCACTAAGCAGAGTGCCCTCCAGGCATAAGTTCTCAAATGGATGATATCACCAAAATCCTCATACTTGGTTTAAATTTCTAACCAATCAAGTGACTACAAGTCACACCTATACAATCTTCTTGTGGGTCAAGCTCCCACCATCTTCCAAATAATTAAACGGACCTGCACATTCAACCCACCGGCTGCACTAACACTGAAAAGCGATCAGGAGTCCCTAACCGGGATGCAAAGCCTTTCTCATAGAACACCGATCTCAAATGATATTGATGTTAATACCCATCTTACTCAAAACAGTGACACTCTTTCCCTGCTCATCCGAGCTCTTTATATCACATTCATTGACCAAATTGTGACCTTGGTCCTTACTTCAAATTTTCATACTACTCACTGTACCCCACGTGCCGATATACGATAGGCACAATTTCCATCATAGCTCTAGAACCGACGATAGGCTAATACTTCATCACATAAGACTTTTCATTAAGCTCACTGCAGGAGAACTATAACAACATACGGCGAATTCTCATAACCATCGAATATGCCAATCCATAAGTAGTGGTCCAAGCCACCATAACCCTTCCCGAGATCCGCCTACTCATAACAAGCCCTTAACAAAAGAATACTTCAGAATAACATCAATCACTGCGGCCGACAAGTCTCAAATGCACCGCCACAAATCACATGCATAATTCGATCACGTTGCATGAACCGATCATTGACACTAATACGCCAACTCAACTATGGCCGATCAATCTACTTCCTTCCAGGTTATCCTTGATTGCCTTAGAAATGTTAATATCTTCCTTCAATACCTAACTTATTCCAACCGCACTTACCCCGAGTGACCTTAAATCATGAGGCCATGCTATCTTAAGAACGACGACCATTTCATGTCTCTCAAATACTACACCACAAGTCAAAACATCATAGATCATTTTGTGCCTTTCTTCATAAGTTGCTTCAAAAGCTTGAAGCCTCAACTGTACTTATACACTCAGAATTATCAGGCACCACACTTTACCTCTTGAATTCACTAGGACCGCTATCGAGAACCATCCGGCCCTGACTTGGCCCAGTACCCAACCAACTCTACTGAATGTTTATAACATATGAATACCCTCTCGATAAAGCACCCAGCGGAACCACTTCCCGCGAAGCCTGCACCTATACGAGGCATAAGTCATGAATCTTTCCTCAAGTTTGAAAATGAGCCAGTAAGGCTAACCATAACATGCATTCAACAGTACATATACTCAAATTACCACACATGGTCCTTTCCCGTGGCTGCAATAACACAATAATACGCTAGTATCCAGAATTCACACCGGTAATTAACCATGCGACCCAATCTTAAGCGGTGGGACTCTCCCACTTAGCCCAAAGCCACTATTACACGACTCTCGAACACATTAGAACCATTCTCTCGAGTCATTTACTATTATCCAACTGCAACTCACTTGATCCAACGAATATAACCACATGTGCTCTATTAGCACTCTAACATCATAGGGTATGACCTCATCCCAATACAACCAAACATCTTCTCGCTCCATGCACCGAGCATTCTCTACCAACAACATCTTAAAACATACTATGATTCTCACACGCCTACGAAGCACCATGTAGCCTTTGTCAAATATTTCCCTGCTGATAATAAAATGCAGAGTTTATTAGGGACACAGGAACATCTAAAGTCCCAACATTATACCATACGAGCCTCAACTCTTGCCCATCCGCAAGTTTTCAAGAACTTTGGAATAGCACCTAAATACATCGCAGGCCAAATCTGACACGACACATGACCCATAATTACATCGTTGATAGTGAAATCCTTTCACTTGACACGACGCCTTAAGATACATCTTGCTAATCCATGATACTAGCCCTTAACATTCGTACGTCTTCATCATAAAACAAGCCCAAGGCATTCGTTTGGTACATGTCCTTCTTAAGACAGTTAAACTCATTTTTCCCAGTATCTCTGCTGGCTGAATCCTTCGCTAAATAGATATCTCATATGAACCATATAGTCTTTATTACCACCAACTATTTTTAGATCTACATCCACCTTGTGATTCTACCATTGCTGTGACGATTTGGCAGTTAAGTAAACCTTGTCACGACCGTACTATCAACCGAATGCCCGAACCTAGTGCACCCCCATGTGCACAATTGAAGATCTCTCAATTCTCTTGCATTATCGATATGGACGACACGCGGTAACAATAGTTGAGTAAATTCTTGACTCCCTTGAGATCTCTCTGCAGCGTCACGAACGGTCGGTGCATACTTGATACCGAGTGCGCAATTTCAATACACGAGTGGATACAAAAGAACATATGACATAGGCTTCAACTGAATAAATGACGCACGATAAGGAATTCAAATAATTGAAGAGTTTCCTAAACAGTTACATAGCCTCTCGTAGATAAATACAGACGTCTCCGTATCGATCAGCGAGACTCTAAGTAACCGGTTTGTGTCCCGTGACTCCTATGAACCTAAAGCTCTGATACCAACTTGTCACGACCCTAGTTCACCAATCGTGAACCTATCATGACGGCACCTAGTCCCTACGACTAGGTAAGCCTAACACATTGCGGAAAATACAAGCTTATGCACATTTAATAAGAATTAGCGGGAAATGAGATAAAAGGAATGTAATCCGTGCCGCTTGGCACATACACTCGTCAAACACACTGTGAAAAAAAAAATACCACCAAGACCCGGAATCCCACGGGCAACACAGACTAAGAAAGAGTACAACTGTGGATCTATACATCAAGAATGTCTATACAACGGAACCAAGGGAAATAACTGATATCACTAATGAGAATAGAAGGGGACTCTCCGGATCTGCGGACGTAGCAGATCATACCTCAAGTCTCCTCACAGTGCTCCTAAATCACCCGTAATGTGCCTGATCTGATGTACCTGGATCTGCACAACAAAAGTGTGCAGAAGAGTAGCATGAGTACACCACGGCGGTACTCAGTAAGTGCCAAGCCTAACCTCGATGGAGTAGTGACGAGGAAGGTTAGGGACCTACTGAGAGAAAACAAAATGATAATAACAATAATAAGCAGCTTAACGATAATAATTCCGAAATAACAACAATAAAATGATTACCGCAACCGTCTACAATTAACTAACAACAAGTAACAAACTCAATTAATAAGTCCAGGACCTGTGGGAATTGAACCCACAGTCCCATTAACAGTACCCCTGGGTCTCCGGGAATCGAACCCGCAGCCCATGTCTCAATAAATCTCGGGATCTCCGGGAATCGAACCCGTAGTCCACATCTCAATAATATATCAATAGCTCAGGATCTCCAGGAATTGAACCCGCAGTCCATATCTCAATCAGGATCTCCGGGAATCGAACCCGCAGTCCACATCTCAATAAATCTCAGGATCTCCGGGAATCGAACCCGCAGTCCATATCTCAATAACTCGGGATCTCCGGGAATCGAACCCGCAGTCCACAACAATATCACTCCGGGTCTCTGGGAATCGAACCCACAGCCCTGGGATCTCCGGGAATTGAACCCGCAGTCCACCAACACAACAAATGAAGAAAATGCACACGGAAAATATAATATGCTTAACTACAACTTCACCGAGGACTAGTGCCAACAATTATCAAGAAGTTCAGTAGGACAATTAGGCAATTAGACAGATAAATCCTACATAATCATGCTTCCCTAACGAATACCAGGTAAATGCCACAATTTAATAAATTAAGAACATGAATATCACGAATTGAACAATTCAAGTAAAGTGAGTTACAACAACCAGCGTATGTACACGCCCGTCACCTCGCGTACAAGGCATTTAAACTATCACATAATATCCTAAGGGTAAAGGTTCCCCCACACGAGGTTAGTGTAAGGCCCCGTAAAATATTTGTGCATAAAACCTAGTAGCTATAGTGTCATGGTCCGAATAATATGTTAGGAATGCGTAGAATTCTTTGCGGCGAGCTTGCTCGCCGCGGTTCGGACCCTTGGTAGTGATTTAAGTTTCAAAAATGTAGAGAATTAATTTTTCCGAAAAGTGTCAATTTTGCGGTCAAGAATGCGACCGCAAATCCGCTATGCGGACCGCATTCTTGCCGCAGAGCTTTCCAGAAAGTCTCCCAAAATCGTGTTCAAAATGCGGTCGATATGCGATCGCATAGTGAATCTGCGGTGCACTTTGCGATCGCATATCGAGAATGCGGACCGCATATTGGTCGCATTCTGTAACAGAACTTGAGTCATTTTTAGGCCATTCTGCGGTCACTATGCGGACCGCATGTTGATTCTGCGGTCGCAAAGTGCACCGCAGATTTGCCCCGGCCCAGATTTTTGTAACATTTTTACCCGATCTCTTCTTTAATATAACACATTTCACCCACATTTTCTCATATCATCTTACCAAAATTAGAGAGAGAATAGAGGGGTTTTAGAGAGAGAAGTTCTTCATCTTAAAAGATTGTTCCAACCACTTAATTCCAAGGGATCCTAGGGCAAGGATTCAACTTCCCCAATCTTTTCAAGGTAAAAACCATAACTATTTTCTTTGATTTTCAGTTTTAAATTGGGTAAAGAGAGGTTTGCATATAATAGCTTTTGAAAATAGAATTTTACACTCATGCATGATTATTGAACTTGATTTCTAGTAAAAAAAGAAGTGAGTAGAAGTAAGAGTCTTCAAGAACAAGGTTGGCAAGAGTAGGATATCTTGGGTAAGCATAAAGTAGGAAGTTAACGGAAGAAAACTCATCACCAGGTATGTATGGCAAATTTTGATTCTTGTGAAATCGCCTATATGTGTGAAGTTTGTTTGGTTCGTGTTAAATTGACAAATTGTGTGAAATTCTTGATGTTGTTGTTGGATATTCAAAGTTTGTTGTTGAGCTATGAGGGATGTAAAATGAGAGTTTAATTTGGTAAAAGAATTGTGAATAATGGCTATAATGGCATATATGGTACTTTGTGGAAAAGAAACGAAACACTTGAGGATTGGTAAGTCATTGAACAATACGGTATGAATACTCTTGATTTTTGGAACATTTGTAACTTGATTGTGATAGTGGCTTGAGAAGTAATTGTGAACATGAACCAACCTGTAAGTTGCTTATTTGAACTTGTTGAAATTGTGTGAAATGCCTTATCTCCTGTTTGTACTTGTTGTGTTTTAAAACTGTACGGTGGGATCGGGTTGCGCGCCGCAACATGAAGAAATAAGGTGTGGGTTGGGGTGATAAGGGTGGCCGAGGTAATAAGGGTGGTTAGGGGTAATAAGGATGGAAAGCGATCGAAATCTCTATTGAAAATTGATATAAAAATCAATAATGTGAAATTGTGAAAGGAGACAGCAGGATAGTTTGCAACCTGTGGGGCACTGATTGCCCATTTGTTTGACTACTTGTGTTTTACGTGATTGATTGGTTATTGTTAAATTGGTTGATCGTAGAAAGTGCTTTGTGTTGAGAAATATTTGAAATGAGGAAAATGTGGAAACATGGTTGGTTGGCTTAATTAATTGTTGATGTAATTCAATGGCTTGAGTTTACTTGGGATAATGTTTGTCCATACATGCCAGTACAATTCAAGTGTACTGACGTCCCTTTTGCCGGGGACGCTACATTCGTGTTATGATTGTAGGTGGATCAGTAGCAGTCACTTCAGTTCATCGTCAGTAGTATCCTTCTCCTTCCACTGCCCGTTTTGGTGAGCCCCTTTCTTCCTTGGGGCCCTGTGTGGTTCATGCCACTTTTGTTTAGATTTCATTTTGGTTTGTAAGGTATAGCCGGAGCCTTGTTACCGGCAAGTATTGTATTCCCCTTTTTGTATCCTAGAGGCTCTGTAGACATGTAAACTGTGGGACTCCAGTCTTATGTATACATTATGTTATGTCGGGCGTTGTAAAAATTGCAAACGTGTTAATGAATCACTCGTATGGTTTTATTTGTTTAATGTGAAATCATTCATGGTTAGTAAGATATTTGGTTAATGAGAAACAACACAGGGGTAACGCGTGGGAATGAAAGGCACCCAGGTCCGCTTGACTGGGGCAACCCGGTCAGGCGCCGGTAAAGGTTCCCCCACACGAGGTTAGACAAGCCACTTACCTCGATTTCGGTACAAAACCGCTAAGAGACAACCCTCTTGCCGCGAATATCCGACTCCGAGTGGCCCGAATCTAGTCAAACCAATTACACAGTATAAATAACATCGCAAATAACTAATTACAATGATAAATTACAGCTACAACGCGAAAGTGGGTGAAATGACCAAAATACCCCTGAATCCATCGGCTCGGAATTGAAATATTTTTATATTTTCAGAACCCTCGTACTCTCACGAGTCTAACCATATAAAAATCTCCCAAATCGGACCACAAATGGCCCTTCAAATCCCAAATTTAAAGTTTTTGCTCCAAGCCCTAATTTCTTACAATTTTGCTATGTTTTCATAAATTTCAAGGATGATTCTTCAATAAAATCATGTATTTAGTTCATAGGACTTACCTCTAATCACTTCTTGTCAAAACCCCTTCAATTCTCATCCAAAAGCTCTCAAGAATGACCAAAAATGGTGGAAATATGGGTTTGGTTCGCGGATGAAATGTTTTAAAACTTTCTGTCCAGGTATTTTGTTCACTGCGATCGCGGGAAATGCTTCACGATCGCGGAGAATAAATTCTCGCCCAAAAATTACCCTTCGCGATCACCGGAAATGCCTCGCGATCGCGGTGAACAACTTCCAGTTCCTCCGGACAGGCTTCAGTAAAATGGTCATAACGTTTTACACACATCTCCTAATGACGAATGGTTTGATGTTCTGGAAATTAGACACATAGGGCTATAACTTTCATTTGTTGATCATTTTCTGAATCCTTATACATTTCGAGATACAATCTTCCAAATCCATTTTTGTGTTTTAGATATCCTTCTCGGATAGCATAGAGTGTAACGTACATAACTTTTGCTACCAATTTTCAAATGTGGATTTCTTTATCTTTCTGAAAACTAGACACGATGATCTATAACTTTCGATTTTGAATCACCTCAAAATACCTTTTAGATAAAAAGATATGATCTTCCAAAGTAGGGCCTGCGCGATAGAAATTTCCTCTTCGCGATCGCGAAGCCATCTACGTGATCGCGATTCATTAGTTCTTTTCTCAGATTTTACTCACCGCGATCGTGACCAATACCCTGCGATCGCGTAGAGCACTGCTGTAGCCAAAAACCAGCAGTGAAAAATGGCCTAGAAATGGTCCGAAACCACCCCGAAACTCACCCGAGGCCCCGGGACCTCAACCAAAAACACCAACACTTCCTATAACCTTATTCAAACTTGTTCCAATCATCCAAACACGTCCATAAACACAAAAATTATCAATTTACAACGGATTCGAGCCTAAATTTCTTAAAACTTTCCGAATTGCACATTCGATCTAAAACCCGACCAAACGACGTCCGAATGACCTAAAAATTTGCGGACATATCCAAAATCACATAACGAAGCTACAGAAATTGTCGGAATTCCATTCCGACACCCGGATCAAAATCTCACCTATCGTTCGGATTCGCCAAAATTTCAAACTCCGGCATTTCAAGCCTAATTGAGCTACGAACCTCCAAAATACTTTCCGAACGCGCTCCCAACCCCGAAATCACCTAACGGAGCTAATGGAACCATCGGATTTTTGTTTCGAGGTCGTCTTATCACTGTTCCGGCTACGGGCCATTTTCTAACTTTAAAGCTTTCATTTAGGGACTAAGTGTCCCAAAATACTCCAAATTTCAGAACCGACTCTCCCGGCAAACCACAATAGCAGAAATGAACTTAGGGGAACAGTTAAATTGGGGATTGGGGCATAATTTTCTAAAACGGCCGGCCGGGTCGTTACAACAAAAATCCCTCATTACTACTCACTTGTCTTTGCACTGAAACTCTTCGTGTTCCCGAGCAAAGAGGGGCAGCTGTGAACACATGATTTTTACCCCAAGAAATTAAGTCCAAAATAAAAAAATGATTTTTGATTGAAATTTGTTGATTATTGTGTAAAAGTCTCAGTGTTTTTTTTATTTGTTGAAAATAAAGTAAAGAAAATTAAAACAAAAAAAAATACAAATTTGAATTAATTAGAAATACCAAAACATATAAGATAATTACTAAGAAAATTAGAAAATCAAAAGAAAATACAAAATACAAGGGATAAATACATTGGGAATAAACACGGAAGAATATATATATAAAATACAAGAAATACAAAAAATAATAAAATAAATACAATTTGAAAATACAAAAATAAGGTATAATACAAGAAAATACAAAATACGAGGTATTTGGGCCAAATTACAAAAACCATTAGCCCACTTAACACAAAACAAGCCAGGCCCAAATGAAATTAACACCGGCTGCCCATATATAATACCAAACGACAGCGTTTAAATCAAACAGATCTGGACCGTTGATAAATTGAATCAGACGGACTAAAGTAACGGTTGTCTAACATTAAAACGACATCGTTATTCAAAGTAATTAGGACCATCCAATTAAATGATCTAACGGATGAAAGCAGGGTCTCACTTAAGCCAAATGACACCGTCTAATTGAAGTAATCACAACCGTTCAACTAGTTAATCGAACAGACAAGAGGAGGGTTTCATTAAAACCATACGATACTATTTAATGGCCAAATTGATCCTGGCCACTCATTCAATCTAATCCTGCGATTGATAATTAATGTCACACTTTTGATATATATCTATACTCTCATCCGTTTAATCTCTCATTACACACCTTACCAATTCAGAGAACAAACCCTAGCCGAACTCATTCTCTTCCTCATCTCTACAGGCCACCGGAACCCTACCGGTAGTCTGCCACTAGTCGTCTTCTCCGGGTAAAACCTTCACCCCCGAACCTCCCCCTTCTCCTTTACCACCCCATCATAATAGCCCCATCCAAATCCTCCTCTTCATCCCCAGATCTTGAAACTCAGGTCGCCGGAACCTTAGCCGGCGACCACCAACCAACGAACCAGCCTTCCCCTTTAACACCCTAAAACTGCCCTGAACTCCTCTTTCCCCCCATCTAAGTCCGATCCCTCGAATCGTAGCCCTCCTGTTCGAATATTAAAAAATATTTCGCCGAACCCTACTTCGACGGATACACCCCAAACCAAAATTCTCCCAAATCAAACCCTAGTCCTTTAAAATATTCCTCTTTAAAACCAAACGAGACTCCAAGAGTCTGTCTAGAAGATCAAAGGAAAAAAAGAGTCTCAAGGTCTCTGAACCATCGGAAAATCAAGAATCAAGAAGATAAAGGAAATAAAGGAATAGAAGGAAAAAGAAGAAAGAAAGAAAAAGGAAAAGAAACATCAAAATCTAAGTTACCTTGAACCCATTTTTGTCTCTACTATGCTTCATTCTTCTGAATTCGATTATTTGTTAAGCATGAATCTATTGCATGTTTAGAAGGTCTTTCTGTGTACACTTGAAACTAATTGAGTACTCTTTTGTTCTGATTGTAGTCATTTGTTAAAACACATGCTGTATAGTTGTTTGATGTTCTTGTTTAATAGATCCTTGTTCATTTAAATGGTTTGATTAATTAGGACTCAACCATTATTAATTTTTTTCTCTGAGTTCTGATTAATTAAGGGTTTAGTCATAATTAGGGTTATATTTGCAAGATTACTTAAAACTAGCTATTATTGTAATACAGTTTAACTTTTGGCTCTTCTGAATTTCTGAGTACTTGGTCATATTAGGGCTATGTGTGTAAATATTTAATGTTTGCTATCAGTGCAACACAGTTTGACTTCTAACGTGTAAAAGGTTATTTGTGGTTATTTTTGTAAAGTGGTTGATTCTGAAAAGGTTACTTAGTTCTGAACTGGTTAAAAAATTAAAGTATAGATCTCAGAGGTTATTTGTTAAACACTGTTGACTACCCAAGGTCTTAATAGACCTAAAGTTGACCGGGTAAAAACATATAAGACATAGGGGGTAAAAGGGGAACGAAAAATAACATTCTGAAGATTATTTAGAAATAATAAGGGCATAAAAGACAAATGGGCAAGGTTTTGGTGTAATTTGCTAAACAATAAAGGGTAATTCAGGTAGAGTTAAATGGTAAATAGGTAATAAACCTTAAAAAGTGAGGGTAACAAAGGCATTAACGCCTAAAAGAATGATAGAGAATACCCTAGAACCTTCTAGCAGGGGTTCAAGTGTATTCTTGTCGAAAATAACGTAGACTAAACTGAAATAATTCAAAAAAAATAGGGGTGAGAAATCTGAATATTTAATTCAAATTTTTTAGCGCTGAGTCGAGCGAAGTGGGAGGGAGCGTGATGATTGGATCTCAGGCCATAGCCAAGAAGGATAGTTTCAGATACCTTGGATCGGTGATCCAGGGGGACGGAGAGATAGACGGGGATGTCACTCACCGTATAGCGGCGGGGTGGTCGAAGTGGAGGCTTGCATCAGGAGTCTTGTGTGATAAGAAAGTGCCACAGAAACTCAAGGGGAAGTTTTATAGAGCTGTGGTTAGACCTGCCATGCTGTATGGGACGAAGTGTTGGCCGGTGAAGAAATCTCACGTTCAGAGGATGATGGTGGTGGAGATGAGGATGCTTAGGTGGTTGTGCGGGCTCACCAGGTTAGATAAGATTAGGAACGAAGTTATTCGGGAGAAGGTGGGGGTGGCCCCAGTGGATGAGAAGATGCGAGAGGCAAGACTTCGGTGGTTCGGGCATGTGCGGAGGAGAAGCCCCGATGCCCGGGTGAGGAGTTATGAGCGGCTAGCGGTGGTCGGTGTGAGGCGAGGCAGAGGGAGGCCTAAGAGATACTGGGGAGAGGTAATTAGATAGGACATGGCCAAGATGCGGATTTCCGAGGACATGACCCTTGATAGGAAAGTCTGGAGGTCTAGTATCAGGGTTGTAGGATAGGGGCTTCTAGATTTTTCATACTCATTTTCCGGGGTGTGAGGCGTGGTAGAGGGAGGCCTAAGAGATATTAGTTTGTGTTCTCTATTGGTAGTCATTTCTGGTAGTTACTGTTTTGATATCTTTGCATGTCTGTTTATTTATGGTACACAAATATCTTATGTTTAGATAATTTTTATGAGATGTATGCTGGAGTAACTAATGCGGTTTTTGTTTTTGTTTTTGTTTTTGTTTTTATTTTTGTTTTTGTTTGCCTTTTTTCCATGCGCCGAGGGTCGATTGGAAACAGCCTCTCTGCCCTCTCGGGTAGAGGTAAGGCCTGTCTACATATTACCTTCCCCAGACCTCACCTTGTGGGAATATACTGGGTTGTTGTTGTTGGTGTTGTTGTATTCTACTCTATAAATAGGCCCTTTTGGCCTTATTTCAGAGGTTCAGAAGATTTTAATACACTAATACATATTGAAATACTGTTATTGTTCAATTGCTATTAGTTCGAGTGGTATTTTGGGACTTCTGTTCGTTGTACTTCATTGGTTTTGATTGAGTTCGTTGTGTTGCTCCTATTTGCTTGGTTGAATTTGCTGGGTTCTCTACTCTGAAGTTGTACTTGCTGCTGTGATAGTTTTCCTTTTCTGCTGTTGATATTTAGTTGTTGTTATTGCTTATTTCTCTTCTCTTTCATCCCGTAGAACTCATGTTTTTCTTATTTGATCAGGTACACTACTACCTCCTAAAGATGTAATTGAAATGCTTTGAAGGAATGAGAATTGCTTATTAGTTTTCTTAGTTGTAATTGTATTTCTATTTTCTATTATAGCTATAGATATTTAGATTTTATGTAATTCATTAGGATTTGGGTTGTAATAAGGACTAGACTGAACGAACCTGATTCAAATTATAGTAGTAGTTGATAACGATATAGGAAATAGATTAAATAGGTTAGTTAAAATGATCACCTAAATCTAAAACTAAAACTGGCTAAAACTTAGTTGATTCACTTATAGATTTATAACTATTCCTAAAATTAGACGCGTAATACACAAATGCTTAGATTTTTGTCAATTGAATTTCGAATCAGTACCAGTTAATTTGAAAATATGACTTAGTTGAATTTTAAATTGTGTTAATGTCTTGGCATTTCTGAAACTGGTTTAGCTATGAAACCTATGTCAAACTTTGTGATATGGCGTAAAAAAAATAGTAATCTGAATATGAATGAAGTGTAGATGGTAATTCGAATGTGTTTTAGTTGAAGACTAAGAAATACTATTTTCCAGTTAAATAAAAACAGCAAAGTAACTCTGCAATTAGTGTTTCAATTGAGAAATAATAAATAGATCGGATTCAGTTAATCTGACCAAATAGTATAATCCAAGCATTAACATGCCAATGATAAAATTCAGATATTGAATTCAGTAGTATCTGCTTATAGTGATGTTAGTTCATTAAAATGTTAACTTGTTTTGAACCTGCTTTATGTGTTAATAATTTGGGCCTAGCTATGAGAAGAGGCCCAAGTCCAATTGGTATGGCGTTTATGCCTATGAGAATAGATATGGAAACATCGACTGGGCTCCGAGTAGCCAATTGCACTTTGGTGCGGCTCTGTTAAGTTAGCCCAGATCCCAGACCCAATAATGTGTAATGGTCTGGATTCAAATAATTAATGACATAAAAAATGTTATAAGCATTTCTGTTAGGGAAAAATAGAAGTAGAAAATATAGTACATCAATAGGTTTAACCTTCTAAAATAAAAAGGGACGAGTCTCGTTACAAGATAAAAACACACGGGGCCCCCAAATAATAACTATAAAACTTTAAACCCAGAAGGATCGTTTAGACAATTTCATGATCTCTTTCCAAAATAACAAGAATAGACACCGTTAGGCATAATTTAATATACATTCATTTGAATGTGTGCACACTTATGTGACCCAAATCCTACTCTCAACGAAGTCGAAATATATTCAAAACCACAGGCGTACTAGTACGATGTGGTCGAGGATGTATTTTTACGACTTTGCAAATTCGTAAAATTTAAAAGTGGTATACTTGCACATAACTAAAATATATAAATTGAAATCAAATAAAAATCAAAACAACAGTTGAGCGACCGTGCTAGAACCACGGAATCCGGGAGTGCCTAACACCTTCTCCCGGGTTAACAGAATTTCTTATCCGGATTTCTAGTTCGCGGACTGTAACAGAGCCAAACTTTCCTTGGTTTGGGATTAAACCGGTGACTTGGGATACCATTATATTCTCAAGTGACAACTCTGAAAATTTAAATAACTAATCCCGTTCTGATTGTCTTTAAAGTGGAAAAACTCCTTCTACGCCCTCACGGGTAAAGTGTAGAAATACACATTTCTTATCCGGTAGAGCTCCGCAACAAAAGGAGGTGTGACAATCACAAATTAAGATTAGTTGAGGTTTCAGTGCAGATACCAAACACTGAACGAAAAATAAAATAAAAATGTATTTTAAAGGCTATGCTCGCTACAAATTTGACTTTTACACATCGTAACCGCCTAGTTAATTATATTTAATTTTGCTTTTTCCATAATAATTCTTTTCATAGTTCTATTACATTATAAATTGGTAACTTCTTTCTCATCCATACCTTTCCATTTTCCATAAATTTTCATTCCTTTCCATTCAAATTTAACAATATTATAAATTGTCTATAATTTTGGTCAAATGTAAAAATAACGTGCTAAATCATGTAGAATGGCATTGGTTGGCTACTTTAAAGGGATGCTATTTAAATATTAGTTAATGCATTTTGGATTTTAGTTTTCCAAAAATATCATTAATTGTCCAAAAGTTAAAATTTTTAATTTAAAATTTAAAGAATTAACCTAAATAGCAACCCATTCAATTACTTAAACTAAATGTGTGTATAATCATGTATAATCTACTTATACTGACTAAGAAAAGTAAATAGTAAAACTGATCGGCTGTTTGTGTAAAGATCCCTTTTAGAATAAAATAAGTACATATTAATCTCTAAATATCATGAAAGTATCCATGAGCAAGGCTGTTCATGGTCCAGTTTGAATCGGTTTTTCCCTAAAAAGAAATCAAACCAAGTAAGTTATTTTTTCAAATATTAGAAGCAAACCAAACCAATTAAGTCGGCTTTTCTCGATTTGATTTATGTCATTTTTTTGGTTTATTCGGTTTTTGTCGGTTTTTGTCGGTTTTTTCTTAAATATAAGACATAGTATACGAAACATATATTCTGGTGATCTCATTTTCAATGTAACACTATCAAATCAATTGCGCTTTGAGAAATCTATTATTTACCAAGATATTTTGATGATAATTGAATCAAATAGTGAGGAATAATTTAAGAACTCAATAAAAAATAAACTATTTTTAATACGAAATGGATTCTTACACTAAACAAAAGAAAACTACTAATCAAACTAGAATGTAAAGGTAAAGAATTGTTGGATATGTTTTGAAGATTGACAAATGAACATAAGGAGAAGGACCTGGTCCATCCTGAGAAACACAGTTTAGTCATAACCATCGCACATGGAAGGCACGAGAAGAAGATATATACTGAAGCGTATGCAAATATCTTCTGAAGATAATCGAAAAGGTTGCATTGAGTTCTAAGAGGAACAGTCCTCTTAAGATAAGAGAACATAATCCTAAGTTAGGATAAGGATGAGAGTTCATAGTAGTTAAGGACTAAAATTGACTAAGGGATAAGCGACAAAGTCTTGATCAAACTCTAACTGCTAATCTATTTAATTAACTCAGATGTTTCTTTTACAGGTAATGCACATAAGCAGAAGTAAAGCATATTTGAGAGCAAAAAGAATCGAGTCTGTTTTGCAAGCAACATATGTGAGATACAAGTGTATACATCTGAAGCTACATGAACTAAGATAGAAGAACCAGTTTCATCATTGTGTTTATTCAAAGTCTAGTTCAATTGTAGTAGGTTTTCATATTATACCTTTCAGCTTTTATAGAAGCAATTGTAATAGGTGCATTAAGTATTCAAGTTAGAGTTAACTTGAAAGTGTCGCAAAAGTTGAGGCTGTGTGCCACACTGGGATTAGAGTTAATCCTTAGGTTTACAAAGTGTCTTTGTAAATGCAATTTTTGGCTCAGTGATTTTAGTGGAGTTTGGGAAAATCCTACTGAGTAGTAGGTCGTGGTTTTTTCACCTTTTGAGCCAAGTGTTTTCCACGTAAAATATCTGTGTACTTTACTTTCAGCATTTGTTATTTCGCAAACTGTTGTAGTTAGAACACCTAGAAGAACCAGGTTCTTCTAGTTCAAAAATTAGGTACCATACAAATCACCCCCCCCCCCTCTTGTGCAGTATTGACGTATAGAACATCAATTGGTATTAGAGCAGGTTATCCTTGAAGAGGTTAACACCTTAGGAAAGATCAACATGAGTGCTCCACCTGGGAAGGGTGATCCACTACTAGGCCTCCTCTCTTCAATGGCCTCTACTACTCTTGATGGAAAAACAGAATGGGGGATCACATCATGGGAGAAGATTATGAGCTTTGGGATATCATCACTGATGGTCATTTAGCTACAACTCAGAAGAATGCTGAAGGAGTAGATGTTCCAAAGACAAGAGTAAATTGTACTGCTGAGGATCTAAGGAAATGGGAGAAAAATGCTAAAGCCAAGAAATGGTTGGTATCTGTATTGGGTCATGATGAGTACAACATGATTCAAGGTTGTGCTACTGCCAAAACGATATGGGACACTCTACAAGTGGTTCATGAAGGAACGCCTTAGGTAAAGAGATCAAGAAGAACTCTACTATATTCTCAATATGAAAACTTTACTATGAAGGAAGGAGAAACTATTCGAGAGATGTATACCAAGTTCACTACACTGACTAATGAACTGGGGTCTCTTAGAAGGATTATTCTGAAAGAAGACAAGGTGGAGAAAATCCTAACTAGGGTTCTGCCAATCTCCTGGGAAAGCAAAATCACTGCTATTCAAGAATCAAAGAACATTGCTACTCTAAAGTTAGATGAACTAATTAGAAACCTCACTGCCTATGAACTAAGAAGGAAAACAATGAAAATGGATGCTCCAAAGAAAGAAAAAAGTCTGGCTCTCAGAATTTTAGAAGGATCGGATCTTGAAGATGAAGAGATGGCTATGATAACCAAAGATTTCAAGAAATTCCTTATGAGAGGAAAGAGTTTTTCAAAAGGTACAACATTCAGCAAATCCAGAGCTCTTGAGAAACAAACCAATGAAAGTTGTTACAAGTGTGGGAAGACTGATCACCACATCAGAAATTGTCCACAATGGGAGATTGAATGGAAGAAAGAAAGAGCCGAAAGAAGAAACATGAAGAAGGAACAGGTTCAACCAAGAAGGAAAAGGGGATCAACCAAAGCCATGGTTGCTGCATGGGGAGAAACATCAGATGAGGACTCAGAAAATAAAGTTGAAGATGATCAAGCTCTTATGGCCATCGGAGAGTCAAAAGATGAACATGAGGTAAGTATTCTACACCTTAAAGAAAAGATAAAAATTTTATCCAAAGAAAAATTGGCTGACTTGCTGATGGACTTCATAGATGAGTCCGAAATATTAAACAGTGAGAAAGATGTTCTGTCTAAAGAATGTGTTATCCTAGAAGAAAAATGTAAAAGACTTGAGTCTAGGGCTGATAAGAGTGACAACATAAGTACTGAGTTGAAGAACCAGGTTCATCAACTTGAAAATAAGAATATAGAACTCAAATCTGAAAATATTAAACTAAAATTAGGGTCAGGTAAGAAAAGGTTTGATCAATCATCTCTCATCCTAGAAGAAAATTTAGGAAAAATAAAAGATGAAATGTACACGAAATATGAGTTGATTAAAGTCATAAAAGAAAATTTAGGAAAGGTAAAGTATGAATAAGACAGAACATGCAAATGGAATAAGGCTTCTGATGCACTCTCTTGGCTACAAGAACATCATAGTAGCAATGAAAGAGGACTTGGATTTGGGACTCAAGCTTCAAAATGGGATCCAAAAAATAAGTATCTCACACTTCTTGAGAATAATATTTGCATACATTGTAGTAAGACTGTCCATTAAAAACTAATATGATGTTAGAGAAAATGCTGGTCATAAGAACAAATTTGTTAAGGACAAGCAGAAACTGCCAAGTTGGGCAAAGAAAAATTTGGTTTATCCGTTTGCCCATAAAAAAGGACCCAAACTAGTTTGGGTTCCTAAGACTAACCCATGATTTCTTTTGCAAGATCAAGTGAAAGGAAGTAGCCAAATGTGGTACATGAATAGTGGCTGCTCAAAACATATGACTGGTAATAAGAACTGATTCCTTTCACTTGAGAACCAAAAATGAGGTAATGTCTCCTTTGGAAATTGAAAGAAAGGTAGGTAAAACTGACTCTCATTCCATTGAGAATGTCTATCTGATAGATGGCTTAAAGTATAGCCTGATAAGTATGTCACAACTATGTGACAGATGTAACCTTGTGGCTCTCACTTCCACAAAATGCTTTGTGATTAGCCTTACTACTGACAAGATTTTTTTTGCAGGGAAGGAGAGTTAACAATATTTACATTGTAGATTTGTCAACTCTCTCGAAAAATGAACTCACTTGCTTAAGTGAGGAAATTAGTGATCCCCTTCATTGGCACAAAAGACTTGGTCATGCAAGTCTGAATCAATTAAACAAATTAGTCTCCAAGGACTTGGTAATAGGTGTATCTAATATCAAGTTCAAGGAAGACAAGGTTTGTGAGGCATGTGCAAGGGGGAACCAGGTAAGATCATCCTTTAAACCTAAGAAAATGGTAAGTACTACCAAGACGTTGGAACTGGTTCATATGGATCTTTGTGGTCCAATGAGAGCCATGAGCAGAGGTGGTAAAAGATATGTAATGGTGCTAGTTGATGATTATTCTAGGTTTACTTGGGTATCGTTTCTAACCTCTAAAGATGAAGCATTTGAAATGTTCACTGATTTTATTAAGAAAACCCAAAAGCAATTAGGAAATCAACTGGGTAAGTCTATTCAATGAAATGAATTTGAAAATGCAAAAATTTGCTGAATTCTGTGATGAATATGGAATAGATCACAATTTCTCTGCCCCTAGGGCTCCTCAAAAAAATGAGGTAGTTGAAAAGAAGAATATGACCCTTGAGGATATGGCAAGGACTATGTTACTTTCTAGTTAACTACCTCATAGCTTCTGGGCAGAAGCCATAAACACTGCTTGTTATATAATAAATAGATGCATGACTAGTCCTCTTGTAGAGAAAACTCCCTATGAGTTACTTAAAGGGAGAAAAACAAACATATCCCACCTTAGGGCATTTGGTTACAAGTGTTATATGCACAACAATGGCAAGGACTCCCTAGGGAAGTTTGATCCCAGAAGTGATGATAGAGTAATCTTGGGATATTCTTCACATAGCAAAGCATATAAAGTATTTAATAAAAGAATCTTATATGTTGAAGAAAGTGTACATGTTGTATTTGATGAATCTAACACTCCTTGTGAGAGACGGGAACATGAAGATGAAGCCATTGGACTAGTTAGAAAATTAACTGAAGTTACAACACAAGTCAAGGTTGTACCAAAGGAAGGAGCAGGTGATGGAACATGTCCATTCACCCCAGGCAATGTGATAGGAGGAACCTATCCAAAGGATCCTGCTTCTGATCGTGTTCCTCTACAGTATGACAATGAAGGAGAAACCAGGAGAAATCAGATGGTTGGAAAATTTTACAAGTATTTGAGTTCTCATCCCATTGAGAACATCATAAATGATCCAACAGCGGGAGTCAAGACAAGATCACAACTGAAAAACCTATGTGCATTTGATGCCTTTTTATCTCTTATTGAACCTAAAATGTGAGTGAAGCTCTACAAGATGTAGATTGGGTCGGTGCTATGCAAGATGAACTCAATTAGTATGAAAGAAGTTAAGTTTGGCACTTGGTTCCAAAACCTAAGGACATGTCAATCATTGGAATAAAATGGTTTTTTAGGAACAAATTGGATGAAGATGGAACTATTATAAGAAATAAGGCAAGGCTGGTGGTCCAAGGCTATAGTAAAGAGGAAGGCATTGACTATGATGAGACTTTTGTTCCAGTTGCTAGACTTAAAGCAATTAGGCCCCTCATAGCTTTTGCAGCACATATGGAATTTACTCTTCATCAAATGGATGTAAAAAGTGCCTTTCTAAATGGCTATCTCAAGGAAGAAGTGTTTGTAAAACAACCTCCAGGATTCGAAAGTAGAGAACGTCTGGAATATGTTTACAAGTTAGATAAAGCTCTATATGGTCTCAAGCAGGCACCAAGAGCTTGGTATGAGAGGTTATCAAAATTTCTACTGGAGTATGGGTACAAAAAAGGTAAAATTGACAACATCCTATTTCTAAAAGAAAAAGGTAAAGATCTTCTTGTCGTACAAATATATGTTGATGATATCATATTTGGGTCAACTTCATATAAGTTAAGCAAGGAATTTGCAAAACTAATGGGCAGTGAATTTGAAATGAGTATGATGGGTGAACTAACCTTTTTCTTAGGCCTACAGATAAATCAAAGCTCAAACGGAACATGATTCATCAATAGAAATATACAAAGGAACTAATCAAAAAGTTTAAAATGGAGGACTCCAAATAAATAGATACACCTATTGCAACTGCCACTAAATTAGAGGCTGATGAACCTGGTTCATCAGTTGATCAAAATTGTATAAGGGTATGATTGGTTCACTCTTGTATCTTACTGCAAGTAGACCTAATATTATTTTCACTGTAGGAATTTGTGCACGCTTTCAGGCTAATCCTAAAGAGTCCCATTTGACTGTTGTCAAAAGGATTTTGAGATACTTGAAAGGGACCATTAAGTTATGTCTATGGTATCCTAAAGGTAGTAACTTTAATCTAGTAGGATATGCTGATGCTGACTATGCAGGTTTTCTATGAGATAGAAAAAACACTTCAGGTATGGCTCATTTTCTTAGTTCATGTCTTGTATTATGGGCTACCAAGAAATAGAACTCAGTAGCATTATCTACTGTTGAGGCTGAGTATGTAGCTGTTGCCTCTTGTTGTGCTCAACTTCTATGGATCAAGCAATAATTAGTAGACTTTGGTATCGAAGTAGGATGCATACCAATCTTCTGTGACAGCACTAGTGCTATAAGTATGACAAAGAACCTGGTTCATCATAAAAGAACCAAACACATAGATGTCAGACATCATTTCTTGAGAGAAAATTATGAGAAAGGGCTAATTTCCATAGAATTTTGTGCAACTGATAAGCAAATAGCTGACACCTTCACCAAGCTTTAAGTAGAGAAAATTTTTAGAGGAATAACTTGGAGTTAGGGATGATTAAGATCACCTAAAGAATTAGTTCAGAAAGCACATGAAAAAAAATATGAAAAAAAAATTTTTGGTTAGGAGTTCTTAATTTGTGTGAATATTAGACTAATCTCTACTTAATCTCATACTGTAAATAGTATACTCTTGTGTCATGTATTTATGAAATTCATTAAACTCTTACAAAATTTCTATTTTGTCATATGAGGCATATTCAAGAGAAGTGTCATTTGAAGAACATGGTTCATCAAAATATGCTCATGAAAAGCTCAGGTATGTTTCTATTCTTTGCACAATTAGAAAATTTAATTATCCATTATGAGCAAGAATCCTAGATATACCAAAAGTCCTAAATACTATCCGTTGTAACGTTGAACCAATTCCATTGAAACTAGAATTCCAAATTTAACGGAAACCATGCTTAATTCCTAGCCATTAATTCTAATACCTAAGGAGACCAGAATTCTAGTCTGATTGGACCTCTAAGTGACCTCTGAAAAGCTGCAACATCTGGGTAATTATTACCTCCTTTACAACCCCCAAAACACTCTTCTATTCTTTATTCCTCAAAATACCTGAACTCTTCCTCCTTCGTGTCTACAACTCTCCAAAGCTTCCACAGCACAAAATTCACTTAGGGTTTCAGAATTCTGTCAAAATGACCAATCCTCAAGATAACCCAGGCACTCCACCACCCATCTCACCCAACACCTCATCTTCCGCATCACCTATTGAAAACCCTAAACCTAGATTCTGTCGCTAGAAAAACTGTAGCAACTGGTTCTTTAAGGAAAACCTTGAATGAAAAACTTCAATCAAGTCAAAGGAAGGCAAGCCCTGTAACTGAGTCCAACTCAAGCTCAAAATATGATGATTCCATCACCACAGGAGAAAGTGAAGAACCAAGTCTTCTGTTCTGACCGAAAATCAGGAAACTCGAAGGGAAGTTGATACATGCTATGTGTTTACAGATGTGGTTGAGAGGGGAGAAAATAGGTTTATTCTGATATGGGTTGTGAGAAATATAGGTGGGGGTGAGTCTGAAAAGTTGAAAAAGAAGAGGAAGAAGGAGATATTAGCTATTTGTGGTAATAAGGGAGAATGAGTATCAAATTCAAGGGGAAGTGAATCAGGGGAGGCAGCTGAGGGGTTGATACATCTGAGCAAAGTGCAAGATGAACCTAGTTCATCTGATAAGGAGAGTCTGGCTAATCTACTAAAGTGGGGGCAAGTTATGACCCAAATAAAAGAAAAGCCTCATCACAAACAACCCCTGGTGCAGCAAAACCAACCAAGAAAAGCAAGAAATCACCAACCAAGTCTACTGTTAGGATTAGAGCTACAAGAAGTAGAGTTAGAGAGAGTGAAGAGGAATTAAAAAAGGCCTTGGAGGAAAGCAAGAAAAAGAAGAAAGAAAAAGGGAAAGAAAAGATTGGCCAAAGTTCAGAGACTGTTGCTGAGGAAGAAGAGCTGGAGATGGAACAGGTCCATCTAGATGACCCACTGTGAAAATTCTAGTTGCAAAGTCCAAGGGAGTCGGGACTTCTGTCAAAAATCTACCAAATCAGTACCTGCTGAATCTACTCTTACCAAAAGAACCAGGTCAGCTAGCAAAGGGAAGCAAGTCAAGACTGTTGAAGAAGTTGATGAGTGGAGAAGTGAGGAAGAAGAGGAAGAATCTGCTAAAGAATTAGATAGGCATGCCATGTTTGGCGAAAGAAATTTTTTGAAGGGAAGACTGCTCAGGGACCTGGAGGAGCCAGGGATGATAAAGCTTCTGTCTGCTTTAGAAGCTCAAGGCTGGAACAACATGGTTCTTCAAATGGATGGAAAGTTGGCTAGGACTGAACTTATTGAGTTTATGGCAAATGGAACAGTAAAAAATGGGGTAGTGACTAGCAAGGTGAAAGGTGTAAAGGTGAAGTTTGATGCGGTGAAGCTGGGCAAGATCTTAGGCATCCCTAGTGAGGGATATGATGATTATACAAGGCAGAGGCTCCTTGCCTAAATGGGTTGCCCACTAATATTCATATTACCAGAAACTTTTGTGACACTACATTAGAGGAAGAAGTGCCTGAGGCCAGAGTTGTTCAGAAGAGTGAAATGAGGCCATACCACAAAGTGCTCTTCGAATTTGTCAACAAATGTCTTCTACCTAGGTAGGAAAGGAGACATACAACAAATTACATGGATCCGGTCCTCATGCAATGTCTGAATAATGGAAAACAAATCAATTGGCCTGCCTTCATTGTGAAGTTACTTGACATGGTGCTCAATGGATCAAAAGCTCATGCCATTCCTTATGGATTTATCTTGACAATTGTGCTTGAAAGATTAAATGTTCCTCTGAAGAAGTGGGAAATGACATCGAGCAAAGAACACTTTGGTAGCAAGATACTTCAAGCCTGTGACAATCTGCTCAGCACAACTCCAGCTGAACCTGGTTCATCAGCAAAAACTCTTGTGAACAGCAAGGTCAGAGCCTTAGTTCAGGAGGTTGGAGCAAAGGATGCTGAAATAGCAAGGCTTCAGGCAAGAGTTGCTGAATTGGAGGGAGAGAGAAGTGGGTTGAGAGCTGAACTTGCAAGAGAAAAGGGTAAAAATGAAAGAACGCTCAGACAAATATTGAACCTGCTATAAACCTAACCCTCTAGCTCTTCTAAGCCTTAGTTATTCTACCTTAGTGTGCACCAGTTAAGACCCTCAGTGACCCAGTTTGGGAGTTTCTTTTAGATATTTCTATCTTTATTTTGCTCATGGTTGGATAATTTTCTTTTTCTTTTTGTGGACTGCACTGTAGGAACTACTTGCTTATTAATGAATGATGCTTATCTTGTCTTTGTTAAATATGATCTTTATAGTTATTTTATGGGTTGAGTTAACTAAATCATGTGTTCACTTGCAGTTGCCCCAGTGGCCATGAGTACTGATTAAAAGACTGATTTCATATTAATTATGCAACTTTCCGATGATGCCAAAAGGAGGAAGATATGTGCTTAAAATATTTTATCTGAACAAGTGATGTTTATGACCTAACTTAAATCTGGTTCTTTATAAAAAAATGAATTCTCTAAAAATTCAAAGTGTTGATATTTCAGTCAAGATTCACAGGTTCTATGATTACTAAAAGCACAGAGTTTGTCATCATCAAACAGGGGGAATTTGTTGGATATGTTTTAAAGATTGACAAATGAACATAAGGAGAAGGATCTGGTCCATCATGAGAAACACAGTTTAATCATAACGATCGCACATTGAAGGCACGAGAAGAAGATATATACTGAAGCGTATGCAATAAATATCTTCTGAAGATAATCGAAAAGGTTGCATTGAGTTCTAAGAGGAACAGTCCTCTTGAGATAAGAGAACACAATCATAAGTCGGGATAAGGATGAGAGTTCGTAGTAGTTAAGGAATGAAATTGACAAAGGGATAAGCGACAAAGTCTTGATCAAACTCTAACTGCTGATCTGTTTAATTAACTCAGTTATTCTCTTTTACACGTATTGCACATAAGTAGAAGTAAAACATATTTGAGAGCAAAAAGAATCGAGTCTGTTTTGCAAGAAATATATGTGAGATACAAGTGTGCACATCTGAAGCTACATGAACTAAGATAGAAGAGCCAGTTTCATCATTGTGTTTATTCAAAGTCCAGTTCAATTGTAATAGGTTTTCATATTGTACCTTTTAGCTTTTATAAAAACAATTGTAATAAGTGCATTGAGTATTCAAGTTAGAGTTAACTTGAAAGCGTCGCAACAGTTGAGGCTGTGTGCCACACTGGGATTAGAGTTAATCCTTAAGTTTATAAAGTGTCTTTGTAAATGCAGTTTTTGGCTCAGTAATTTTAGTGGAGTTTGGGAAAATCCTACTGAGTGGGTTTTTCACCTTTTGAGCCAGGTGTTTTCCACGTAAAATATTTGTGTACTTTACTTTCAGCATTTATTATTTCGCAAACTGCTGTAGTTAGAACACCTAGAAGAACCAGGTTCTTCTAGTACAAAAATTAGGTACCACACAAATCACCCATCCCCCTCCTTTTATGTGGTATTGACGTATAGAACATCAAGAACTATATTAAAAGTGTAAACTATTAAAGTTTATCATAAAATGTTTAAAACTTATATATATATATATATATATATATATATATATATATATATATGTGTGTGTGTGTGTGTGTGTGTGTGTGTGTGTAATAATAATTTTGGAATAGCTACTCCTATAGTCGGTTTGGTTCGTTTTTTTTGCTGATTAAAACCAAACCCAAACCAAATTTGATCGTTTTTAAAATTCAAATCAAACTAAAAAGTATCGATTTTTTTGGCCGGTTTGGTTTGGTTCGATTTTTCGGGTTTTCATGAACACCCCTATCCATGAGAATGGGCATTTGGCCCATCATTATAGATAAATTTTCATAAAGTACTATCTTTTGGTAGTAATTAGCCATCTGCATATATCATTTGCTATATTAAGGATTATAGATACCTTGTGTGGTTATAAGATGTATTTGATGTATTTAAGCTCTTGTATTCATGAATACAGTAGCAAAAATAGGCGCGAATCAGGAAAGTCCAGCTAATCAGTTGTTGTATTCGAGTGTATTCGACTGCATTCATGGAGTGAAACATGAGATTACAGCTGGACATATTATTGTATTCGACTGTATTCACGACGTGAAATAAGGGATTACACTATTTTTAAAACAGAAAGGAATCAATTAACACAATAGACTCATAATATAACTCAACAAACTCAATTGTAATACACAAATTTTAATATTTTCAATTATAAAAAGGATTCTCAACCGAAAAATACCCCCCAAAAATGTAGCAATCTTGAGAGAAATTATATAATACGTCTGAATACATAAAATATATTAATTAAAAAAACATATGAATACATTCATGGCATAAAGCGAGACGGTGAATATAATAAAATACATATAATACAGTGGGATATATCGAAATATAATGAAAAGAAATACATGAAAGACAACGAGGTACATTGAATTACAATGAATACGATGAAATATATGAAAATATATTGAAATGTATTAACAGAAAATCAATTAAATACCGAGCAACATATATTGATCTTCCTCAATTTGAATGAGTACTCCGGAAAAAGATGAGATCTTGGACTTGGTATACGGTGTTTACTTTCCACCGAAAAGGATAATCTTGAATTGAGGACATGAAAGATAAAATCTCTGTTTGACATTCAATTGAAAGATAAAATCTCTGTATTCTCTAAGAGGAGGAACTCCGAAAACATCATGAGTTTTCTGTTTTTTGGATGTAATAAACTAATTTTCCCTATCAATTTATTCGTCGATCGCTTTCTTGTTTGTTTTTCGTTTCACAGTCATCTTCTTTCTCTTCTTCATGCACATCGAATTGTATGCGGCAATTTATACTCCCAAAACTCTTAAATCATAGTAATAGAAACTTCAAAAAAAGTATCATATGATTAATAAAGAAATAAAACGAGGGGACATCACTTAAAAATGGAAATTAGAATTGGGTAAATGTGGAATATTTCACTCTTTATTTCAGAATTAGACACAACCATGACCAAAGCGATAAGCACATATATGATATATCCCACTACCAAAATTTGTATCTTATGCTTGAAGACGAACTCTGTAGGATTTTTCAAAGGAGGAGGAGGTCGGAAATTTTAATGGGATTGGGGTAGAGAATGAGATATATTAAAGTAGAGAGAGAAATAAAATAGTATAATTAATTAGCGTATTTAGTGACTTAGGGCTAGGAGGTAACCAAAATTAAATATTTTGCTAAAATCTTAAAAAATATTTATAAAATATAATTTTTTAAATAATATTTGTTTAAAATAAGTAAGGTGCTAACCATTTTGTAAAGGAGATAAAAATTCCATCATTATAAGGCAAATTCGACCCGTTATCCATAACCGCTTTATTTCCAAACCGAGTCGACCCGAATCAACTGCAATACATCGGCTAAAACCCTAACCCTGCTCCAACTCTACACTTGGGCAAAAAAGCAATATAATCCTCTGCTCTTTTCTGATTTGGGTTTCAGAAAATACAATTAGGTTAAAAAGAGAATGGAGCAAAGATTAGCAAATGCATGGCGAATGACAGTGAATGAGAAAAAGTTCATAGAATCTGCATTGGAATCTGAACTGAGAATAGACGGTCGCCGTCCCTTTGATTATCGGAGGCTTACAATCAAGTTCGGTAGGTAAGAATCTGGAATTCAATATCGTTTTTTACCTTGATTTTTAGAATAAAAAAACAAACTATGCTTTAATCCAAAATCAGTCTATATGAATCCTCTACATTAAGAGAATTTGCTGTAGTTCATCAAATTGTACTCTAACCATTAAGCTGCTGTAAATATGTACCTTTGCTTGTGGGAGGTGTTCTTTTGTAGAATTAGTCAGGTGCGCACCAACTGGCCCTACACCACAGTTAATTTTTAAATTATTTTTTGCTTTAATCCAAAGGAATTTTTTTGTGTGGAATTAGTTAGGGGCAAGCTGGCCAGAACACTACTTTTTTTATTTGTTGCTTTAATCCAAAATTAGTTGAAGTTGGCTATTTGAATCCTCTATATTGAGAGGATTTGCTGTATTTCATGAATCTTTACTCTAGCCATTAAGCTAAATATACACATATAAATTGCTCTGTTGAGGTACCTAGTGGGAGGTAGCAGGTATCACATAGAATTAGTTTGGTGTCGCTAGCTGCCCCAGATACTGCCGTTAAAAAAATTGCTTTAGTCCAATATCAGTTGAAGTAGGGTTGTGAATCCTCTATATTAAATTGTAGTTCGTCAACTTTTACTCTAGTCATAAGCTATAGTAACCCGTCCTTTATTCGACTAGGGAATTGTTCTTCTGAGGTACCTCTGTTGGTGGGAGGTAGCCGGTATTCGTAGAGGTAGTTGAGGTACGTGCAAGTTAGCCCGGACACATGTGAAATTTGAGATGGATACTGGACATAGTATGTGGAGGTATTGAAAGAGACTATCAGTGAGTGTATTCTTCTGTTTGTTTGGTTGTCGTATTACATTTGGAACGATAGAACTTTAATGTTAGAGAAGAAGACTCCATGCGGATAAATCTATCACACTTGTAGGTTTTATGTTTCTTTTATCTTCCATCTTTCTTCCTTCCCTGCTTTCTTCTTTTTCTTTTTGCCCTTCCTGGGCCGAGAGTCTATTGGAAACAAGCTCTCTACCTGAATTAGGTAGGGGTAAGGTCAGCATACAATCTACCCTCCTAGACCCCACCTCTTGGGATCAAAATGGGTTTGTTGTTGTTGTTGTTGTAGGTTTTATGTTATGGACTGCTTTTGAAACTTTCAACCTCTTCTTATCATAAATTACGTTCATTTCAAATGATTTGACTAATCCCATGGATTAAAGTTCTTTCCTTATCCCTAATTGTTATTTGTTGTACCTCTCAGGGAAGTGACACTTCCCGTATAACTTTTATATCGCACATGTTTGGCATATTATGGTACAAGGAGAAAAATTTAGCTATGTATGCTTGTGCAATTCATATAAGAACTTGTGTTATAAGTGCTAAGAGTTATTGATTTGCAGAGAAGATGGTTCGTCGGAAGTTCAGCTGGGGCAAACTCATGTTATGGGCTTTGTTACGTCGCAACTAGTGCAACCTTATCGAGATCGACCAAACGAAGGAACCCTTTCAGTATTTACCGAGTTTTCCCCAATGGCTGATCCTTCATTTGAGGTAGGCCGTCCTTCAGAGTATGCCGTGGAGCTGGGTCGCATAATTGACAGAGGGTTAAGGTAACATTTCCTTTTCTATTCTCTCAGAGAAGCATATGTCTTCCTTCGAGAAGAGAATTTTAAGCATCGAGAAATATATTATGAGATATATATGGTCTTTTTAAAAAACTAAAAGATGTATATTTTATAGAAAAAGGTTTTACTATCCCACGGAGAGATATAATATTTCTTTGTCTCGCGGTTGAGAAGTGCTTATTACTTTTGAGCACCGCTGCTTCTTTTCCATTGTAGTAGTACTTGTTTGCTTTTTGAGCTTTTGCATTAGATCTTTTTGAAGGTATCATGTATTGTTATTTGTCTGTAGAAAGCGGACAATAAAGCTCACTTGCTTTGTTTTGCTGAGATAAGTATATAATTTGAAGAAAAGACATTGTTGTCTTTGGTTAAGTCTTATTTTATGCTGATGACTAAATGCAGGGAAAGCAGAGCTGTGGACACTGAATCACTATGTGTTGTGGCTGGGAAGTGGGTTTGGTCAATTCGTATTGATCTCCATATTTTGGACAATGGAGGGTGAGTTACAGTGGTTTATAATTGGGCCCCAGTTAAGTGCCCATCTACGTCTCCATCTGAAGTTATGAAACTAATTATGTGATTTCTACAAGTGCAGTAATCTTGTTGATGCTGCCAATGTTGCTGCTTTAGCTTCTCTTTTGACATTTCGGAGGCCTGAATGTACACTAGGAGGAGATGACAGGCAGGAAGTGATACTGCATCCGCCCGAGGTCCCCTTTCTTGCTTGTTTCCCTCAAAATATTTTGAGGTTGCATTAAGTAATATTTCTTTGGACATAATTATCCGTTAAACCAATTCTTCAAAAGAAAATATTTTGTCAAACAACTACCTTAGAGTCGTACATTTCCATATATGTTCTTCCTTTATTGGGATTTCCTACCTGAGCACTTCATGTTTAAGAGTATCATCCTGTTATGTTGTAAATATAATCATAGTTACTTACCATTTCAAATAAATAAATAATAATAATCATGATGTCTTAATTACCCCCCCCCCCCACACACACAAAAAAAAAAAAACATATATTATGGTGTGTGCTATGGTTTTCTTTATTAGCTTGTCGAAATTTGGAAGCTCCTATTTCTGAAATAGTTTCTGCATTTCTTTTGCTGCTTTATTTATTTTAATTGTTTTTCTAGTTTTTGCTTTAGCCTTCACCTTCCCCCTCCAGAGTATTTCACTGACTTGTCCATTATTCTGTATCTGCTTGTCATGGGAGATGTTCTATTTTGGTTCTATTAGTTGATGTGTTTGAAATGTTTGTTAGAAAATGTTACATGTTGACTTATTTGAGTGCTTCTTGAATTTTGGCAGGCGAGGGAGCCACTTCCTTTGATTATACACCATTTACCTATAGCAGTAACTTTTGCATTTATTGGAGACGAGAATTTGGTAGGCAACTATTAAAATTTCCTTTTTTAATTGTTTTATGCTGTTTAATTGCATGATATTAAAAAATCAAATGCAAACTTCTTCTAATCTAACTAGTATTGGTAGGTTATAGATCCAACACATCATGAAGAAGCTGTTATGGGAGGAAGAATGTCCGTCACCCTGAACATAAATGGCGAAGTCTGTGCATTTCAAAAGCCTGGAGGACAGGGTATCATGCAAAGTGTTGTCATGCAGTGTCTACGCATAGCCTCAGTGAAGGCCGGAGATATAACTAGCAAAATTAAAACCGCTGTGAGTATATGGTAGTGCAGACTAACTTTCAAGTGCTACTGGAGTCTGGTTCTGTAATCTTCATGCCTTTTCTGCTGAATGATGACTGATTTTTTCAATCCGTAGCCCCTTTCTTTTCCCAATTAGAGCTACTATTGGTCTATCTTTCTGCTTTGCCCTTGCCGCTACCATGTGGCCCTTCATTTTCGCTGAGACTATCAAGAACTTACTCTTAAATTGGTGAAAATATCTTTGTTATAATTTACTATATTTTGATTTATTTGGAATTGTATAAAGTTGGCTTTGGATTTGGATGATAGCTGTGTGAAGAAGAAGGGAATTCAATCTTGTTTCTCTTTTTGTTTATTCTTTTATTTTTTCTGAAATTGAGTAAAAAAATAAAAAATATTCAAGTTAGTATTATCATGAATGGCGAAAGCATGATTTAGTTTGTTACATGTTGGATGCATTTATGAGTTGGGACAAGTTTGTGTTGACCAACCTGCACAAGTGGTTGGTAGATTGATGCCTAATAGGTTGGAATGTATTCTTTTTGTAGGTTGAATCTTACAACACAGAGAGAGCTCTCAAAATGGTCAAGCGACATGCAAATATTAATGCAGTTGATGTCAATGAACCAGGTCAAAAGGTACATGGAGGCTTTTTCATTAGCCAAATGTATGTGTAGAACCCATTGTATTGACTGATTAGAGTCATTACCCTTAGACATATTCAATAACGGCAGTGAAGATTAGTTAAAATGGTTTTTCTTTTGAAATCAAGTGCCATTCTCACCAAAATCTGAAAAATGGTGTATATTGCTTGGAAAAGAAATCACAATTCTATCAAATCTTAAGTAAGTGTATTTGCTAGTAAATTGTTTGAAAGTGTGTTTCATTACAAAGTTCTGTCTTTAGCTGAAGCAAACTTAATTTTCAGCAGTTAGAATTTTGACTAAAATTTTTCAGTCAACTGAATTTCAGTCTTAAGACTTCAGTGTTCTGTTTTCTTATTTCCATCTCCTTACTGACAAGGCTAAGCAAATCTTGGAGGGGAAAAAAATAAAATCAGAAGAGTGCAGTGTTAGTCAGAGCGATGACATGGATGTCGAGCATGGTAGAATCAAGAAGAGGAGTGATAAGAACCAGAGTTTCACAGGCAGGCCCTGCAGTTGGTAAATCTTGGTCCTGTCTTATTCTGAGTTTGTTTACCAGAAAATTATTCTTATGCAGTGCAATTAATGCATATATAAGTTGCAAAAATGCCCTGGGCTGCTGTCTTTGGGGTAAGAGGTTTACTTTTTTACATGCATAAGTGTAATCTAGCATGGAAGCCCAAAGCTATCATTCAGAGAAGCAGTTCTTATATTCTTGCTTTGAGAGAACTAATGCATATCTCCATCTTAAAGTGCACTTATAAACTTGTTTGGACACTTTAATAGTTTATTTTGCTAACTCACTGCAAAAATTTCCTTTCTCTTGCTTAGGGATCCATATTCAGAGGGTGTTAACACAGAAGAATTGAAAGCTACTCTTGCTTCTCGTGGACGTGGTGAGTTTTGTGATTTAATTTTAAGTCTAAGCTTGGAGTTCCTTGTTTGCTATGATTGTTCTCTGACTTAACATACTGCAAATAGGGCTGAATGTGAATTACCAAATGAGCTTTTATGGATAATGATAATCTGAACTGTGTATAGTTTTTGGATAATTCATGTATTTTTTTATGCATGGTCTATTATACATTTGTTAAAGATTCAAAGACTTTGCTAATCTCATAACAGGGAGAGACTTTATTTATTTAGGATTTTCCAGCATCACTTGTCAAAGGAAATTTAGAAATTATACAAGGACTATCAAACAATTTTTAATTTAATCTAAGTGCTTAGAAATAGAATGTCAGTCTGATACGTATCTTAGTTTGCGGATAAAGAAAACTATGCCCCCAGGGTTTTGTTCTAGTGGTAAGAGAGCAACACATGATCTGTTAGTTAAGCGCACACCACAGGTTCGAACCATCACGCAAACAAAAGCTTGGTTTAAGTAGAGAAGGGTAGATCGGTGGGCTCATTATCCACCGAGTTTCGAACTCCGCCACGGTCTTAGGAATTTCTCAGTTATCCAAGAAAACTCTGGCATGAAAACAATGTTAGATAGGACGATATGATATTTTATGTATGTTGTCAGCTATACAAATCAACAACAACAACAACTACCCAGTATAGTCCCACAAGGTGGGGTCTGGGGAGGGTAATATGTAGACAAGCCTTACCCCTACCCAAAAGGGTAGAGAGGCTGTTTCCAATCGACCCTCGGCTTAGAGAAGGAAAGGGAAAGTAACAACAAAAACAAAAACAGAAGAGCATTAGTAATTCCAGCAGAAATCGCATAAATAGTTATCTAAACATAAGAATTATACATAAAATGGCATGCAATAATATCAAACAGTAGCTACCATAAATAACTACCATAAGGGGAACAAATCACATTCCATCAATTTCATGTTCAGTTAGTACTTGCTAAAGAAATGACCCCAAGTAATAAAAATTGCTTATATTAAGCTTACAAGAAAAATCACATTATAAACCATAAGATTTTCAAATAATTTAGCATGGCTTAACATAAAAAATTCAACATTATCAGTCAAAAATAAAATAAAATAATACAAAATTGGCATTATAATCAAACAATGAAAAATAGAAAATCAAAAAAATTTCAACATTGTGTTACTTAGGGCAGGCGAGAGCTCCTTTTTCAGGAGCTAAAGAGAATCTCTCTGTTCTATCTGGATTTTTAAAAACCTTCCCTTGTCGATCATCACATCTTCCCCAACCGGGTCCTCTTTTCTTATGACCCCAACTTTTCTTGATTTCCTTATCCTTTTAATCAATATTGACCTACCCAAAGTTAGTTCCTCCAATATTTCACATTGTTTAAGCTATGAGCTCTACTAGATAAGCCCCCTGTCTTTCCATTCAATTCAGAGCTTCGGTGTTGGTTTAAAGAATAAGTGAAGTGTTGTGATACAGTACATGAAATGTAATTCAAACCATAATAGCTCGAATTTATCGCTGTTCAACAGAGAACTGTTTATGCAGCAAGTGGAAAATCCATTGACTTGAGAGAAAATAGCAGGAATTCTATCCGATGGTTTGATTTGGTAGAGAGGAGAAGAACTTAGCTAGCAACATTCATTTCAGTAACATCACTGGGTGGTCAACCACTTCATAAGAATAAAGATGGTACAGGGGATCGAAGAAGATCATCTCAGGAGATTGTACACGACATTGGATGGGAAATTGCTCACAAAATGTTAAACTTTGGAATTTAGGGTAAGAGAAGGTGATTTGTCCTTCACACGAGTTGTTTCTATTGAAGGATGACCGTTAGGAGATGTGAAGCGGGTGAATCCATAAGGGGTACAAGGACATGACATCACAATTGAGAACCCCCTTAAATCTAGACTAAATGCTTAAATAGATGTTTGGGAGAGATTTGGAAGTGTGTCAGTTATACCTGGACTAGTAGAGTAGAGAGGTCAGTCAAGGTTCGTTGGGGGATTCTGGCATTTGAAGGGAGGGTGGCCATTTACAATTTTGATGCTTGAAATTTGAAAATCAAGACATTTGACAGTAGAGTGGCGTGTATTGTCTTGAAATTGATCTTCTAATCAATCTTGTGGTATGTTTCAAATATACATAGGAGGCTATGCGTATGGTGTTTGACCATTTCTCTTTTTAGCACCTAATTATTGCCTGAATGTTATGATTTTGAAGGATACATCTTTCAGTTCTTTGTCCCTGCATTGTTGAGCCAAATTTTAGATTCGTCGTTCTATGTTCCTGATCTTTGAACATGAAAATGGGGTACCTCTAAGAAAGTAAGAGGCTTGTGAAACATGAAAATTGATGGAAAAATACTTTTGATATCTCAAAAAGAAGTATTCCAAATCTATGTATACATTCATTTTATTACTATTAATGAGACATTATTATAGTAGTTATTTTTAAATATATTTGTAACAACTAATTTGATAACGTCTACGTTACTTATTGACCGAACAATAATGTTTAGCCTTAATGACTATAATTGTCAAACGTTTCTTAACCGTAAAAGCCAAATGGTTTTAAAGGTTCCATCAGATGTTTACTTTCTTTTGGACTCTATATGTATATATATTTCTTTGTACTTATTTTAAGTGAGTGAACAAAGAAAAAACTTTTCCACTACTGTGCGGGGTTGTCTTTGTTAATCTTTGTTGTTTCTGCTTCTAGTACCGTTATCTAGCCTTTAACTAGCTGCTATCTAGCCGTTGGAACAACACGTATATAAACATGGTCTTTGGAGAGGTAAAGACACTTTCTAACACAACCTTCTAAATCTTCTTCTTCCTCCTGTACGCTGGGTTTCTTTGAAGAATTTTCTGCTAGTTCTGTTCCCAGTTTAATAACTGGAAGAGCTTGTTGAATTTTTGGGGATAAGCCTAATTTTATTTATCACTGTATGGGTGAAATATCCTTAAGGACAATGTCCTTGACAAGCCTCAAGCTAATTCTTATTCTCCATAACCAATATATTCCAACATAAAGTGTGTCAGAAGTTTGAACATTCTCTCTTGAAACAAGTATGAGAGATTGAGAATTAGATGGCTTGATACATTATAGGTTCAGCAGCAATGCCTATGAAGCTAGACAATTTAGGTGATGATACTACAGACGAAAGAAAATCAGATGAACCATTTTCAGATGTTAGTCCGGTTTCATCATTGACCGAGTCAGCTGGAAAAGAAATGGCAACGAGCAGAGAGAAGACTTTACAAGATGCTGTTAAGCCTAAAAACAGACGGCGAAAGAAGAAATCTTCTAACTCTGCAGTTTAGAGAATGCCTGTGTCATCTGTCTTTTTGAGGTATGTGGTTGGTGTATGGTGTTTTCGGTGTTGCAGTTTCTGAATTTGACGGGACTTTCATGGTGGTTCTGGTTAAATCTTTATTTTACAATTCCTGTTAAATCTAACTTTCAAAGTTTGTTAAATATTTGACAGAGATTAAAAATGCTCACCTTTTTCAATATTTTTTACAAGGACGAAAACTGCCCAAGAGTATATGTTTAAGGGACTATTTTAAACCTACCTCCGAACATAAGAGACCATTTTTTTTGTTATTTTCTCGCATTAAGCTGGGGGAAGTTTATACTATAGACAACTTGGATATCAATACAAATTGCTGTATCGCCATTCGGTTATATCTGTTTTACGAAATAAGATACATCTAACTACATTCACTGTCTTCTCTCAGGTTGAAATTTTCTGCCTGGCATTAGTAAATTCTGTGTCTAATTGCAAAGTTGGAGCGGCACATGGAAGTTCTTGATAGTAGCAGCTAAAACTTTGTCCTCAAGTGAAGATCCTGAGTTGAAGGCATTCCTATCTATGTTCTATGTGAATGGAATATTAAAGAATGCTGGATTTTGTGAAGTCACTTAGCTCGAGTTCCAACTACTTGATTGTGTCCAGAACTTGGGGCATCCCTGCTTTGAATCTTGATCTGAACCTCGTTCTCGGATTTGAACTAGGCCGCGAAGGAAGACATAGAATGCTTTGTTCTTTAGAGTTTTCTCTGGCTTCTCTTTAGCTTTCTATGTGTTCTTTGACCATGTAGAACATTTTTATTTATAGTTGTAGAGCAAAGACAATCATTCTTCTGGATTTGAGGCTCACTTGAGTCACTCAGCTAACTAAACTATTTATGCAGCAATAGTATTTGATATATGCTTTTGTTCATCTTCTCGAGCCGAAGGTACTTCAGAAACATCCTCTCTATCCCTCAGGTAGGGGTAAGTTTTGTGTACATATTACCTTCTTCGGACCTTACTTGTGGGATCATACAAGGTTGTTGATATATGCCGTTTCCTAGAAGATAGGGGCAATGCTTATTAGTCATACAGAAACCATAAGTTAAAAAAGCTAACTAGGCAACAATCAATTTTCTAGAGGTACTTTATGAATTGATGGCTAGAAACAATAGAGTCAATTGATAATTCTTTTACAACTGTGATATCTTTAATTTCTATAATATCACTAGACCTAAGCTATAAAAAGGAAATTAGGATATAACCTCACCAAATCTTTTATCAAATTAAAAAGCATTATGAGGGTGGGCAAATAGACATTTTCATTTCATAGAAGACATGGAGTTGATAGATCTTCAACTCGAAGGAGGCTACTATACTTGATTCAAAGGGAATAATCATACAATTGGTTCTTAGATTCTCATTTCAGAAGAATGAGATGAAAGCTTCAGAAATTAGGGGTGGCCCGATGAATTTTGTGGCCTCACAATAAACTTTACGAGGGGCCTTAATTTTTTACTTATTTTTTAAAATTGATTTGAAGCCCATTTTTTTTTAGCTTTTTTCAGATACATAGTTATTTTGATTTTCTTAGTATTTCTCAATTGACAATATCGGGAATCCACTTAAGCTTAAATCTTTTACGCTGAAGCAACGGTAACTTGAGCTATGAACATTATTCCATAAGAAATTTAGGCATTTGAAAAAGAATTAATTTTTTTTATTTGATTACGTGTATCAATTTAACTGTTATCTTCTAATTATATTTTTCTTAATAGTTTTAATTCAAAAAATAAATCTAAACCATCAATATCACATTTATTATTATACTCTAAGGAACATTCAAGATTAAGGCAATATTTTTTCAAATTTTCAATATCTAGTGATCTTAGCTTTTACTGCCAAATGGAATATCAAAAATATTTTCATATGCTTTGAATTATTCAAATCTATTTTGACGTGAGGAAAAAGTCTTCTCTATTATGTATAAAAGTAATCCACTTGAACTCTTCGTAAGATTTGGTATTTCAGTATCAACGTTCGCATCAAATTATTACTTCCTATATATCACACGTTTCATACAAAATTCGGGTTCGATATCCATTTCAAGTGCAATTTTCTTGGTAGAAATTATAGCTATTGCAAATTCTTTTTCTATTAGAAAGAAATAAAATGTTTTCACTTACATAACTCCTTTTAAACTTATACATATTTTATTAGGTGCGACAAAAAATGAGGCCCCCAAAAATATAGGGCCTAAAGCAGTCGCTTTACTTACGTTATGGAAATGTCACCCCTGTCAGAAATATCAAGCAAACTCTCCAACAAAGGCTGATTTCTGATCATTCACCCGTGGCTCTATATTGAGGTGCTTGGGAACAAGCTAAATTATGTACATACAACCTTTCTAATTCAAAGAGTACGACATCATGGATGCTTTCAACATCTTCCATTCCAGGAGATATTTGAGAAAAGCTTCAATGCAACATACAAGCTCTGATACCAAAGAATACATGTGCGAAAGAATTGAGAGATTTCAGGCCAATCAGTCTGATATGAAGTTTCTACAAACTGCTCTCAAAAGTCATAACTAAAAGGCTTGAGCGTGCGGTAGGAAAACTAGTAGATTCTCAACAAATGACTTTTGTCAAAGGAAGACAAATAATAGATGCAGTGTTGATTGCTAATGAAGCAGTGGGTTTAAGAATGAAAAAAAAAGTCAGAAATTCTATGCAAACTAGATATTGAGAAGGCTCATGGTCATGTCAACAGGAGCTTTCTACTGAAATTGTTAGAACAAATGGGTTTTAGGGAGAAATGGATCAGTTGGATGAAATTTTGTATATCTATTGTCAGATTCTCCATTCTCATAAATGGATCTCCAGAAGGTTTCTTCCATACACACAAAGGTCTAAGACAAGGTGATCTCTTATCTCCCTTTCTATTCATTATAGCCATGGAAGGATTGAACAACATGATTAAAATAACCAAAGTCAATGGATGGGTTAAAGGTTTCGAGGTTCAGAGGATAGGGCAAACAATCTAGAGATCACACGTATTCAATATACTGATGATACTCTAGTTTTCTGTGACGCTAAACATGAGCAACTTAGGTGTTTGAAGATCATCTTAGTTTTATTTGAGGTAATTTCGGGACTACACATCAACTAGAGAAAAAGCCATATTTATCCCATTAATAAAGTTTATAACAAGGCCAACTAACACAAATAATGGAGGAGAAGTAGGATCTCTACCTACTGTAGACCTTGGGATGCCTCTTGGTGTAAGATCCAAATCCAAAGAGATCTGGAATTCAATTATTTAAAAGTGTGAGAAGAAGTTGTCAAGATGGAAAGAACAATACCTATCAATAGGAGAAGGCTAGTTTTAATCAACTCAGTATTAGACTCGCTTCCTACTTACATGATGTCCTTGTTGACAATTCTTGCCGAAATCATACAGAAATTGGACTAACTCCGAAGATCCTTCCTTTGGCAAGGGAATAAGGAGAAAAAGGTCTTCTATTTAGTCAAATGGAAGATCCTCATACTGGCCAAAAAACTAGGTGGTCTCGGAATAAAAAATTTGAAGAATCAAAGCAAGGCTCTTAAAATGCAATGGCTATGGAGATATTCTCAAGAACCTCAAACTTTATGGAACAAAGATCAAAGCTAAGTATGGTGAGGAAAATAACTAGGTGTAAGTGAGCACATCATATGGAGTTAGTGTGTAGAAATTCATCAGGAAACTTTGGCCTACAATGAAGATTCACTCTTCCATAAGAGTGAACAATGGAAGAAAAATATCATTCTGAAAAAATAACTGGTTGGGATATGGATGACTAAATGAAATATACCCCGATATGTTTGGTTTTGCATAAAACTAGCATAGGACAGTAGCTAATATGTGGAGTTCTCAAGGATGAGAACTCACTCTCAGAAGACAGTTGAATAACTGGGAGATAACAAGATTAGCTGATATTTACAAAGAGTTGGAAGCATTTAATGGATTACAGGAAGGGATGGATTCACTTAGGTGGCAGATGCACAACAGAGGGGTCTATCAAGTGAAGGATGCATATAAGCTTTTGAATCAAAAGGATCTTTAGATAGATGCTTAGCCATGGAAGCATATATGGAGAACACAGATTCCATATAAGGTAGCGTGTTTCTCTTGGTTACTAGCAAATGAGGTTGTGTTAACCCAGGATAATCTCATAAAAGAGGAATTTTATGTGTTCAAGTTATTTTTTATGTGGGGAAAATACTGAGACTATTAGCCATTTATTTTTACATTGCAAGATAACAGACCAACTATGAAAAATCTTTATTAGTCTTAGTGGCATTTCATGGACAATGCCCTCCATGATTAATAAAGTTCTTTTAGTTGGGAAGAAGTTGGTGCTGAAGCAACTAACATTGGAGGACTATCCCGGTTTGTATCTGGTGGGCAGTTTGGAAGGAAAGGAATGGTAGATATTTTGAAGACAGAAAAGCAACTCGGTCCAGAAGTTCAAACTCAATTGTATTCTTCTTTTTTATTTTTGGTATAAAAAGATTTACATAGAAGATACATTGTCAATCGTAGACATACTAGGATCTTGCTAGGTCGCACACCAGCACATTTACTTACCACCTACTTGTAAATTTGGTATTCAGTACAACTTCTTCAAATAGTATGCAAATTACTTAACTTCATGCAGATTTAGACTAAAAAGGAAAAATGAATGATTGAGCATTAAAATAAAAAATAGAAAATGAGCTATTACAAAACAATTGTAATTCAACAATAGTTCAATTATAAAACCATGAATTAAGAAACTCATTTCTCTTCAATTTGATTCATTATCATCTCACCCATAGAGATATCTGATTTTCCAACATAGAGGAAGTATATTTTTTTAGTTAGGCAGAATTGCCTAAATGACACTTATACCTGTGTTATTTTGTCATCCCAGTCTTCAAACTTAGCATTTTATCAATTGGACACTTATACTCACTTAACACTTATATGTTAAACCCCTCTGACCATTAACTGGCAACATTAAGGCTGAGTTGGACAACAAGCGTGTAATTCACGCATACAAGGAGCGTTAACATTAAAAATTGGCCTAAGAAATGATTGAACTAAGATGAAAAATAATAATAAAATGAAAAAAAAGTAAAATTTTAGAAAAGTAAACTAACCCCCTTCCCGTCTTTCCCAAAACTCCTCCATTTCTATTTCTTTTTCTCTCTCCCCCCTCTGCCCCCCAACCTACACCCTCCCCAAAGCACATGTCTCATTTCTAAAATTCTCTGCATGATATCTTCAAATCTTGACCCTAAAAAAGAAAAAGGAAAAAAAATTATAGGCAAGAACGATCCTTGAAAAACGATCGGAAAATCCATAGCAACCCCTCCTCCATTTTACTCTCTTTCTTTCTTTTCGATAATAATGTCAAAAACTCAATCCTCTCTATAGTAGACCTTTAAATCAATAAACAAGAACCTTCAGTATAAAATCAAAATCTCATCTCCTAAATCAAGCCACCAAAAGATCCATCATATTTTAAAACCCCAAATTTGAAACTTTATTTTTGACAAAACAATCCCTCTATTTTATTGCATATATTCTTATTTTTGATGCTAACGGAAGAGAAAAGGGAGAGGAGACAAGGATAGACAGAAAAGAAAATTGGAGAGGCGGAATAAGAGGGTAAGTTGATTTGCGGGGGGGGGGGGAGGGGATGAAAAAGAGAATAAAAATTGGGAAGGGAAAACACCTCGGCGAGGTGAAACTCCGTGTAAGAACACTTTTTTATTTATTTATCTTTTAGTGATCTCCAGATGTTAATGGTATTCTCCGGTGGCTGGAGAAATTTTTCGGCGATGGCAGTATTAGAGTTGTTGGCGGTAAGGAGAAGAGATGGTGGGGTAGGGAAAAAAATGAAGATAAAGTCACTAGCTTAGTTTCCTATGTGGCACTAGTAATGACGTAGCATCATACGTGTAGGAGATTGTATTACACGCACTGACAGTCTCCTACTCTCCTGTCATAAGCGTTTTTTATACACGGTTTGAGCGAGTATAAGTATCCAATTGGCAAAATGTTAAGTTACAAAGTGACACAAGTATAAGTATCATTTAGGCTATTATGCCTTTTATTTACAACCAGACCTCTTTATAATAACATCTCTATCTAACAATCATTCATTATAAAAGTTAAATTGTTTCGAAACCAAATTTTATGTTATGTTATATAATAGTACCTCACTATAGTAACTAAAAAATATCATAATAAATAAACATGTTATAGAGAGGCCGGACTATATTAAGTTTAAAAGGAAGTTGTTTTACTCATAACAAATTTGACTTGAAGTTGAAGCCTTTTAAAGTTCTTCAGCTATTCGACAGCCTTTTTAATTAAGTTGAGTTTTCGGTCTGACTTTGCTTAAGTTAGAAATACGTGTTGGACCAAAATTAAATTCGGTTCACATAGTTCAAGCGAGAATTACATTTTTTATATCCTTTTCTTTCATTCAATATAATTGTTTTGTCAAATTAAATTAGTATAGAAATATTTGACGTGTTACAAAAAATAAAAAGTCATTTATTATAATTTTTGACACCTATGATTTGTTGTCCTAATTAGCGCAATTTAATTAAGTGAAACATGCAAGGAGAAAATATCATGGTATAATCAGTTTTCACACTGGTCAATGAAAAATATCCACCGTTTACCAAGTCAATAAAAAATAGCCAATATT
>JASVEL010012461.1:0-104874 GCA_032618575.1 Nicotiana noctiflora | reverse complement strand
TCTGTGGTCGAAAATGTGGGAACCTTTGGCTTGGGATTCAAGCCAACACCAGAGGACATCCAGCGAGCCAAGAGGAATAAGCAGAAGACATGGATGCTCCCGAAGCCTATTCCGTGCCTTTCCCGATCTTTCGTCAGGTCCGGGATAAGAGGACATCCGACGACAAAGGTTCCCAGTCCCATGGTTAGGCCAGACGAAGAGTTCTTGAGAAAGTTCGAGGACTTATTCTCGGATGTATGCATGCTAGAGGATGGCGAAGGACCCAGCCATGCCGAGATACAGTTTGTGGGATCGAAAGAAAAGTTGAATAATTGGAAGGCTACTCCTCTCCCTATCCGGAAGGAGTCTTGGTAGTTTGTTTTGGATTGTTTTCTTTCAAATTTTGTGTTGGGGCTGTCCCCGGAGTAAAGTCCGTTTGTTTTAGGTCATTTTGTTTGAGTGTGCAAGCTTGTTTTTCCTTGTACTGTTCCCATTAATGAAATTTTGTTCCCTTTGTTTCTAATTTTGTTTATTTTTCTTCTTTTTACTTTTCTGAGCAGCTTTCTTTCAACTGATCTTAATGATATGGCGTGCTTAAAGATTAATCAACCCAGTCTAGAAAGTCAATCCGGTTTGGAAATAATAACGCATGAAATAAGAGGTGACGAGAGTGAATCGGAATACGGCGATGATGAAGCCGTAGAAGAAATCGGCGAAGAATTAAGTCACTTCGAGGAAAAACCCAAACCAAATTTAAATGATACTGAGGCTGTTAATCTGGGGGACACAGATGACGTCAAAGAAACCAGAATAAGTGTCCATATTGAACCCAACCTGAGAGAAGAGTTGATCAAAACACTCATGGAGTTTAAAGACATTTTCGCATGGTCGTACGACGACATGCCGGGACTCAGCACTGATCTAGTGGTTCATAAATTACCCACTGATCCGGCATATCCTCCCGTCAAGCAAAAACTGCGGAAATTTAAGACGGAGATGAGTGTAAAGATCAAGGAGGAAGTAACCAAGCAGTTGCAGGCGAAAGTCATTCGTGTCACTCGATACCCTGAATGGTTGGCTAACGTAGTACCGGTGCCAAAGAAAGACGGGAAGATCGGAGTATGCGTGGACTACCGCAATCTCAACAAGGTGAGCCCTAAGGATAATTTCCCACTTCCCAATATCCATATCCCGATTGATAACTGCGCCGGACGTGAAATCGGATCCTTTATGGACTGCTACGCGGGATATCATCAGATCTTGATGGATGAAGAGGACGCAGAAAAGACGGCTTTTATCACACCGTGGGGGACTTATTGCTACCGGGTAATGCCGTTCGGTTTGAAGAACGCAGGGGAAACATACATGAGGGCGATGACTACGGTATTCCATGACATGATACACAAGGAAATTGAAGTGTACGTGGATGATGTGATCATAAAATCTAGACGTCAAGAAGACCACGTTGCCGACCTCAGGAAGTTCTTTCAAAGACTTCGAAGATATGATATCAAGCTCAATCCGGCCAAATGTGCATTCGGAGTTCCGTCGGGAAAGTTGCTAGGATTCATCGTCAGCCGACGGGGCATTGAGTTGGACCCATCCAAAATCAAGTCCATTCAGGAATTACCCCCGCCAAAGAATAAAACAGAGGTAATGAGTTTGTTGGGAAGGTTAAATTACATCAGTAGGTTTATTGCTCAGCTTACAGCAACCTGTGAACCCATATTCCGTCCGTTGAAGAAAGACGCTGCGATAGAATGGACGACAGAATGTCATGAAGCGTTTGACCAAATCAAAGGGTATCTGTCAAACCCACCCGTACTGGTTCCGCCTGAACCGGGTAGACCCCTGATTCTTTATCTAACGGTCTTGGAGAATTCGTTCGGCTGCGTGCTGGGGCAGCACGATCTTACTGGCAGAAAGGAACGGGCCATTTACTACCTCAGTAAGAAATTCACGGTTCACGAGGTTAAGTACACTCATTTGGAAAAGACATGTTGTGCCTTGACTTGGGTAGCCCAAAAGCTGAAACATTATTTGTCTTCTTACACCACCTACCTCATTTCGCATTTGGATCTGTTGAAGTATATTTTCCAGAAGCCTATGCCTACCGGGAGGTTAGCAAAATGGCAAATATTACTTACAGAATTCGACATCATATATGTGACAAGGACGGCTATGAAAGCTCAAGCCCTAGCCGATCACTTAGCTGAGAATCCTGTCGATGACGGATACGAACCTTTGAGGATGTATTTTCCAGACGAAGAAGTGTTGCAAATTGATGGGTTGGAATTAACCGAGGATCCAGGGTGGAAGCTTTTCTTCGACGGAGCGGCAAACGCAAAAGGAGTCGGGGTAGGGGTTGTGCTTATCTCTGAAACAGGACATCATTATCCTGTTACTGCTCAACTGCATTTTCATTGTACCAACAATATGACTGAGTACGAGGCATGCATTTTAGGGTTACGATTAGCGGTGGACATGGATGTACGGGACGTCTTGGTCTTGGGGGACTCGGACCTTCTGGTACATCAGATTCAGGGAGAATGGGAAACCAGAGATTTAAAGCTTATCCCGTATCGTCAGTGTTTGCATGATCTGACTAAGCGTTTCCGGTCGGTAGAATTCAAACATATCCCAAGGATGCATAACGAGGTTGCCGATGCTTTGGCTACTTTGGCGTCAATGCTACATCACCCGGACAAGGTTCGTGTCGATCCATTACATATTCAGGTTCGGAATCAACATGCTTATTGCAATATGATAGAAGAAGATATGGATGGTGAGCCATGGTTTCATGATGTCAAAGAGTACCTCAGGTTAGGAATATACCCAGAGCAGGCAACTGGAGATCAAAAGAGAGCCATTCGGCGATTGGCAAACGGATTTTTCCTTAGTGGAGGGGTACTGTACAAAAGAACCCCAGATTTGGGATTGTTGAGATGTATAGATGCGAGTCAAGCCACAACGGTGATGACAGATATACACTCCGGAGTTTGTGGGCCACACACGAGCGGATATGTATTGGCAAAGAAGATTCTTCGAGCAGGATATTACTGGCTCACTATGGAGCGTGATTGTGTAAGTTTCATGCGAAGATGCCATCAGTGTCAGATACATGGAGATTTGATTCATTCTCCACCGACCGAATTGCATACAATGTCAGCGCCATGGCCATTTGTTGTGTGGGGCATGGATGTTATCGGACCTATAGAACCTGCGGCTTCCAATGGTCATAGGTTCATTCCGGTAACGATCGATTATTTTACCAAGTGGGTGGAGGCTAAAACCTTCAAATCAGTGACCAAGAAGGCGGCGGTGGACTTCGTACATTCCCACATCATCTGTAGATTTGGAATTCCAAAGATAATCATCACGGATAACGGTGCCAATCTTAACAGCGGATTGATGAAGGAGGTATGTCAATAGTTCAAGATTACACACCGAAATTCCACACCATATCGTCCCAAAGCAAATGGTGCGGTTGAGGCAACAAACAAGAATATAAAGAAGATATTGAGGAAGATGGTAGAAGGGTCTAGGCAATGGCATGAAAAGTTACCATTCGCACTCTGTTGGGTTATCGCACTACCGTCCGGACTTCGGTAGGTGCAACTCCTTACTTGTTGGTGTACGGGACTGAAGCAGTAATACCAGCAGAAGTTGAAATCCCATCCCTCCGAATTGTCGCTGAAGCTGAGATTGACGACGATGAGTGGGTCAAAACCCGATTGGAGCAATTGAGCTTGATCGATGAAAAGAGATTGACAGCAGTATGTCATGGCCAATTGTATCAAAAGAGAATGGCGAGAGCATATAACAAGAAGGTACGTCCTAGGAAATTTGAAGTAGGACAGCATGTGCTGAAGAGAGTTCTACCTCATCAGGCCGAAGCGAAAGGCAAGTTCGCCCCAAATTGGCAGGGACCATTTGTTGTGACTAGGGTATTATCCAACGGCGCGCTATGTCTAACTGATATTGAGGGTAGATGCACTGATATGGCTATCAATTCTGATGCAGTCAAGAGATATTATGTGTAATTCTCTAATGTATTTGTCAACGCTTGGTTTCGTTTGTTTGTATTTGGCATTTTTCGGAGAATGAAATGACAGAGGCAATTCTTTCTACTACCCAAACACTTACCCTCTTCTAGAATCCTCAAGGAAGATGAGATAAAGAAAAAAAACACAAGAAAAAGTGAACTACGTTAGACCTGATTCCTCAAAAAGGATACGTAGGCGCCACACGGCTCGGTCATAATAAAATAAAAATCAAAGATTCCCCCAAGCAACAAAACGGGGGCAGAAGTCATAGTTTCGTTTGAAAAGATAGTGTGGATTCCGAAAGTTGTAATGAGCTAACCGTTGAGGTTAAACCCCTTTTCTTTAGCCTCACGCAAAAAAAAACCACATTAAGGACCAAAAACGACCTCTCGATCAGTATTTGAGAAATGCCAAGTCATGCGAATGAAAACTACGAATGACACTTCAATCCTCGACTGGATCTAGGACTCACAAGCTGAAAAGGGATAGCCCTTTAGAGGAAATTTCATGGATAATACCCCAGCCCATCGCATGGAAAGAAAACGAAATGAGAGAGTCTTAACGGTGAAAACCCTCGCGGGCACCTTAAGGCGAAGAAAGCTAAGAGAAATAAAATGAGAGAGTCTTACGGTGAAAACCTTTACAGGCACCCTAAGGCGACGGGAGGTCGAGAGGAATGAGAGAATCTCATTAGTGAAAACCCTTTGAAGGGCACTATGAGGTGACAAGGCGAGATGGTTACAAGGTGTCTGCATGAGACAAGGTTGGGACATTCGTGTGCTTCTAGCAAAACGCGGCCGTCAGAAAGTGATTGACATAAATAGACTGGGTAGATTAATTTCAAAGGCACGGCATAACCATTGGATCAGTTATACATTCAGATAAGTTTTTCCCAGTTTTGAGTTCAGAAAAGTTTTCCTTTTCTTTTTGTCATTCGCGGTCAGCATTCTTTATTTCATTTTTTATCTATCATTTCTTTTCTCTCCTTTTAAAGATTTCTTTTTTTCGAAAATTGACTTTTCAAAGCTTACTACCAAGTTTCCCAAAGCGGTACAATGAAGATGAATAGGCGTGGAACAAGGCAATAAGACAAAAGTTGTTCCGATATTAAGATTGGAACGACAGGTTGATTGGAAGGTTCACAGGAATTACGGAGTATGGTGGACACATATTACACATCCGGAAGATAGTTTCTCACAACAGATTACCGACTAAGAGGGTCAGACCACACTGAAGTTTCGAATAAAAGGAGAGATGAGAGATCTGGTTGGAAAGAGCACCCTCCACCAGCAAGTATCAACGTTGTCCCCAAAGTTCGAGGAAGGCCAAGCAGCTAAAAGAGAAAAGGAAAATTGCCCCAGCAAGAGTGGCATGACCACTCACGACATTTTGAAACTAACAATTTTTCTTTGATTTAAAGCAGGAAAAGAGGGTTCGTCGGCGGAAAAGCATACCACGTAGAAGGTTATCAAACTGGGGCAGAAAATTTTCTCCCATTACGAAAATTTTCTTGAAAGCAAATACCCAGTGGATAAGGATGAAAGCAACACAAGTTTTTGGGAAATACTAGTTTCGAGCAAAATAGTTTTGAAAGAGGCCAGACAACACGAGGAAGTGATATTTGAGCCTGGTACTATCCCCGGCAATCAAAGGAGAAAATAACACGACCCAGGAAGAAAGCAATTCCAAAACAAGGTAATTTAGAAGAAAGGGTGGCCCAAGAGACGATGCAGGAAGAAGAAAACGATACATGAAGCAAAGGAAGGCGATATGGATGGGATGGAGTTAGTGAGTTGTAAGTTGAAGTCAGGAAGCCCGCCTGAAGAATGGAGTGGTGATTTAGTGTTGAAATTGTAATTGAAGTCAGGGAGCCCGCCTGAAGAATGGAGTGGCAATTTAGTTTTGCAGTTGTAGTTGAAGTCAGGGAGCCCGCCTGAAGAATGGAGTGGCGATTTAGTTTTGAGTTGTAATTGAAGTCGGGGAGCCCGCCTGAAGAATGGAGTGGTGATTTAGTTTTAAGTTGTAGTTGAAGTCAGGGAGCCCGCCTGAAGAATGGAGTGGCGATTTAGTTTTGAGTTGTAATTGAAGTCGGGGAGCCCGCCTGAAGAATGGAGTGGTGATTTAGTTTTGAAGTTGTAATTGAAGTCAGGGAGCCCGCCCGAAGAATGGAGTGGCGATTTAGTTTCGAAGTTTATGAGTTGAAGTCAGGGAGCCCGCCTGAAGAATGGAGTGGCGATTTAGTTTTGAAGATATAGTTGAGGTCAGGAAGCCCGCCTGAAGAATGGAGTGGCGATTTATTTGTGAAGTCGTAGTTGAAGTCGGGGAGCCCGCCTGAAGAATGGAGTGGTGATTTAGTTTTAAGTTGTAGTTGAAGTCAGGGAGCCCGCCTGAAGAATGGAGTGGTGATTTAGTTTTGAAGTTGTAATTGAAGTCAGGGAGCCCGCCCGAAGAATGGAGTGGCGATTTAGTTTCGAAGTTTATGAGTTGAAGTCAGGGAGCCCGCCTGAAGAATGGAGTGGCGATTTATTTTAAAGTTGTAATTGAAGTCAGGGAGCCCGCCTGAAGAATGGAGTGGCGATTTAGTTTTGAGTTGTAATTGAAGTCAGGAAGCCCGCCTAAAGAATGGAGTGGTGATTTAGTTTTGCAGTTGTAGTTGAAGTCAGGGAGCCCGCCTGAAGAATGGAGTGGCGATTTAGTTTCGAAGTTTATGAGTTGAAGTGAGGGAGCCCGCCTGAAGAATAGAGTGGCGATTTATTTTAAAGTTGTAATTGAAGTCAGGGAGCCCGCCTGAAGAATGGAGTGGCGATTTAGTTTTGAGTTGTAATTGAAGTCAGGGAGCCCGCCTGAAGAATGGAGTGGTGATTTAGTTTTGTAGTTGTAGTTGAAATCAGGGAGCCCGCCTGAAGAATGGAGTGGCGATTTAGTTTCGAAGTTTAAGAGTTGAAGTGAGGGAGCCCGCCTGAAGAATGGAGTGGCGATTTATTTTAAAGTTGTAGTTGAAGTCAGGGTGCCCGCCTAAAGAATGGAGTGGCGATTTAGTTTTGAGTTGTAATTGAAGTCAGGGAGCCCGCCTGAAGAATGGAGTGGCGATTTAGTTTTGAGTTGTAATTGAAGTAAGGGAGCCCACCTGAAGAATGGAGTGGCGATCTAGTTTCGAAGTTTATGAGATGAAGTCAGGGAGCCCGCCTGAAGAATGGAGTGGCGATCTAGTTTTGAAGTTGTAGTTGAAGTCAGGGAGCCCGCCTGAAGAATGGAGTGGCGATTTATGATTAGAGTTTGTCGATAAAGTCAGAAGCCCGCCGAAAAGCAAAACGGAACCTCAATTTCTAAGATTTGGTAATGAAAGTGAAGAATTGGAAAGTGACAGAGTGTAACGGAAATCCCCAGCATGAATCCGAGTTCATAATCGGAAGGAAGGCAACAAGGATCAGAAAGATAGATTCAGACATCGAAGGAGAATAGTTCGAAGATCACAAGGAAGGGACCAATGGTCGGAGTTCGGCAATCAAGATAGGCCGAAATAACAATTGTTAGAAGAGAAGAAGTAGGTGAAGAAACATCAGAGCCAGCAGGATGGCAAGGAACATGGCAAGATCAAGTTGAAAAGATAGATAAGAATTTGCAATACTGTAACTTAATCTAGCTTCATTTTTTTCATTTTAGCATGGTGTAATAAGGAAATCAGTTAAGCAGTGGCAACAACAGCAACAGCAGTAACAGCAAGATCACAGCAGTCATGGTAGTCCCAGCTACCAAAACTTCCCGAACTACATTGACCCGATTCCCTTTTAGCCAGGGATATGTAGGAGACCTTTTGAAGCAAAGGTTCGGTCAAACTTTTCCAAAAAATGCTTCATACGGAGTGCTCAAACGGGCAAAAAATCGCTCGTATCCGCTCACTTATCTTTGCACGAAAACTCTTCATGTTTACGCGCAAAGAGGGGCAGCTGTGAGCACGTGATTTTTGCCTCACACAAATTACTCCCAAAAATTCAAAATAAAAGAGTTTTTGTGTTTGTTTGCAATATTTGTGGATTATATGTTCTTTTTCTTATTATTTGCGTTTGCGTGTCCATGTTTATTTGTTAAATCAATAAAAACTACAAAACATGTTGCATTTGCATTTTATCTAGAAATTTTGGGTTTCAAGTTAAGGATTTTGTTTTAAGTCAATTATGTGTAAAAATAGGCCCAAGGAAAATGACCAACCCAGGCCCAAGCAAAATCCGGTTCAGGCCATCTCCGGATACGCCCAAACGACGCCGTAACAGGCCAGGATATCCAAGCCATTGGATCATTTTGATCCATCGGTCGCCAATCGCCCCTGCACCCCGACCCGTATCCACATAAAAACAAACCGCCCGGTCTCAAACTTACTCAAACGACTTCATTTCGTTGAGTAAGTTGATCCAAGCCGTCGATCTTAATCGATCCAACGGCCTGGATCAAATCCGTCAGCAGGTATATAAGCCCAAAAGACCTACCCAGCCCCCCCTTAAGCCAGACCCCCACCTTCATCGTCTCTCTCAGAGACGAACTGAGCCCCCACCGTCTCCGCCATACTCCGCCGCACTCCGCTTACCGGAAATCGCCTCGCGGCGGTTCCGGTAGGCCAAACGCTCCCAAATTCACACCACACACTCGCTTCAACCTCCCCTACCCAACCCCGTGCATGGTTTATTTCGAATCAGTCTGGGAATTCTCGAATCTTCATTTGAAGACTCGAGTTGAACTCGAACCAACTCCGATTGACCCCAAACTCGTGCCATGCCCTCGCCAGACCTTCCTCACACCATAAACACCCATGGATCGGTTCAAATCCAACCCAAAAGCCCCAAGCCCCAAAAACGGCGCCAAGAACCCTAGAAATCCAAAATTAGGGTTTTTGTTTAATTCAATGGGAGATTGAGGTCTAATAGACTTTAGTCTAGGTGTTCTCAACTGAGAACACCCCGATTAAGGTCCATTGAACCCCAAAACGGATGAATCCAGTTGGCCCGCTTCATGAGTTTCTTCTGAGGTTTTTTTTTTCCTGGTTGATTTAATTCTGTTTTATGAGCATCCGTGTGTGCTTTATTTGTTTTTTTATGTTGTTTTCAATTTTTTCGTATCAATTATTCTGTTTTCCTCCCTCAAAGACCTTTTATTTGGTCAATTATTATTCTGTTTTATTCGTTCGGATGTGCTTATCATAGGATAGATATTCATTTCGATTAACGTTGTCATAGCTAGTTTCATACTTCTAAGTTTCTGCCGAACACCATGAATCTTTATTACCGTTCGTCGATTTGTTGTTTGTTGATTCTCATGTTATAGAACAAGTAATCGACTAGACGAACATTGTTGTAGGTTTGTTTGTTCCAATAAGATAGGGATGCCATTGGCATTGCAAGACTGATCCGAGCCACTATTGGTTTAATAGATTTTTTGAATTATCAATGATGTTTGGATATAGCTGTAAGATGACTTGGATCAGAATGTTAGTATCTTAGGATTTAAAAATGCCCTGCACATAATGCACAGCCTAGTGGAACCTGCTGTACAGCAGGCTATCCCATTACCTCCCTACACTTGCCAATTTTTAATTAAAAGAACCCATGCTTAGACAAAATATAGTGGCACAAGCAGAGGGATGGGTCTGCCTAGGGGAATCTACTGGGCTGGGCAGAGATAGGGATGGGCAGGGGTTTAATTTAGGATTTTTGCACCTTCAGGAGTTAATTTCTTAACTATAAGTATACAGCTTAAACAGAATAGAAGGGGACTTTTTTTTAGGGAGAGTTTTCTTTGAGATTTCAGAGGTATAACTCTAAAAACAGATTGAATTCGAGAGAGATTCTGCATTTGCTCTTTCTCAATGTTTCATTTGGCTTACTATTCCATTGAATTGGTAGAACAAACCTTGAGTTCTGACCAATTCATTGATATCTTTGGCTCAGTATCTAGTCACTGGAACTTCATAGGGGTATAGGGGTTAACTTCAAATAGTTTTGGGTCCAACTAAGCTAGCTTCTGGGACAAATAGTGGTCTGTGGATGTTTTCAAAGGTTTGCTGGGTATTTTGAAGTAAAAAACTAGTATGTCTAAGCTAATTTCTGGGGTGACTTGCTGTTTGATTGTTGGTATTCTGTTGATTGCTGAGTTGTTGTTTGATCACTGCCAAGCAGTCACTGACCTCTCATTTCTTCATTTTCTGCTATCAATTACCAGGTACACGTTTCCAGCTTGTTTGATGTACCAAATCCTGCTAAGGATATGAGATGAAATGGAAGCTATATTGTGTATAAATTTCCTTATTTCAACACCTACATACGTTTCTTTACAGAGCTTTCCTTTATGCCTGGTTGTATGGTAGTTGAACTAAGGTTTACTTCAAATAATGACTGAGCTACATGGAATGACATGAATGGTAGTGGTCTAGTATGCTTGTAATTTAACAGACTGCCAGGGTAGTTAGTACTCATGTACCATAGTTAGTTTGATCTTGGACTCGTATATTTATTTGACAAAGTTTAAAAGCAGTTTAAGCGGTAAGTGAATTCAAGGCCTGTGATTAGCATGTGTTAACAATAAATAGGATGAATCGCGAATTAGCCTCCTAGTTTGCTCATAATCATAGAAGTTTATGTTTCAATCCATAATGCTGGTTTAGTTTTGATTACTTGAATTAATATCCTGTTATTAAGAAATAACTATTGTCAATTGTCAACTTGAAGTCATCGTTAGCAACATTTAGAAGGATTAGTGAAATCTAGCTTCGAACTCATGTAAGCTGGAATCAATAGGTTTAACATATTCGAAGTGCGAATCGATATAATAAGGTCAAGAACATTAATCCAACAGGCTTGAAACATGCTAGTTGGGTGCACATTGAAGTTTAATGAACTTTCGAATAAGTAGCAGTAATTAAGGTAATCTTTGGTCTCTAATAGTTGCAATTAATTAATTCCAATGGTTTATTCTTCTAAACGATGTGGGTTCAAGTCAGTTATAAGATAATTAGTCTCTTTTTAAAAATATTACCCGTCAATTCTGTATTTTATTTATAGTTTAAACACGAGTGTGCATTTCATGCAACTCAAGTCCAAATCCAACAACGTAGAATAAGAGTGTGTCGAGGATCCGGGTGCATTTCATGTGACGTGATCCGAAAACATGTTCTTAGATGACGTTCATTTTCTTAAGTAGAAATAATTTGACAAAAAGCGGTAATTACTTTTAAAAATGCACAAATAGGATAATATGTATTAAAATCAAGTATTTTAGCCAAGTATGACAATTGAGCGACCGTGCTAGAACCACGGAACTCGGGAATGCCTAACACCTTCTCCCGGGTTAACAGAATTCCTTATCCGGATTTCTGGTTCGCGGACCATTAAATAGAGTCAAACCTTTCCTCGATTCGGGATTCAACCGGTGACTTGGGACACCATAAATCTCCCAAGTGGCGACTCTGAAATAATTAAATAAATCCCGTTTCGATTGTCCTTTAATTGGAAAAACTCCCTCGCGCCCTCGCGGGTCAGCGTAAAAAGGAGGTGTGACAATAGCCTTTTTGAAGGAAGCTTGAATGTGGAAAGTCAATCTGGAGTTGACTTTTAGTTAGACGGCTCGGAATCGGATTCTGATGATTTGGTTAGTTCCGGGAGGTGATTTTTGTCTTAGGGGAGCGATCAGAATTGAATTTGGAGGTCCGGGGTAGAAATAGGCTTGAATTGGCTAAGGATGAATTTTGGCGAAATCCGAACGGTAGGTGAAATTTTTATCTCGGGGTCGGAATGGAATTCCGACAATTTCTGTAGCTCCTTCATGTGATTTTGGATATGTCCGCAAATTTTCAGGTCATTCGGACGTCGTTTGGTTAGGTTTTTGATTGAATGTTAGTTTCAGAAGTTTAGATGAAATCCTAGGCTTGAATTTGCTATTATTCGATGATTTCTGTGTTTAAGAGCATGTTTTTATCATTGGAACAATTTTGTATCGTGTTTTGGAGTATGTTGGTGGTTTTCGTTGGGGTCCCGGGGGCCTCGGGGTGAATCCGGACCATCATCCGGGCATTTTGGAACTTGGAAATCTGCAGAAAATTGCAGAAACTGTGCAGGATTTTAAGCCTTCGCGTTCGCGAGGCAAGTGCCGCATTCGCACAGGCAAGTCTGGTATGATCATCGTGTTCGCATCCCTGGGCGTTGCGTTCACGTAGGAGGAAATACGGAGGCATCGCATTCGCGTCCCTGGGTGTCGCGTTCACGTAGAAGGAATTTCGGATGGCTGAAGAGTTGTTCATCGCGAACGTGTGGGGTGTGTCGCATTCGCGAAGGGGAAATTGAGTTGTGCATCGCGGACGTGGGGGAGGTTACACGAACGCGAAGAAGAAATTGGTCAGGCAGTAAATTTAATTACAGAACATAGACCAACCGCGATTTTCAGTCTTAAACCTCCATTTTTGAGTTCTAGAGAGAGAAACTCATGGGAGATTGCTGGGAATTCATCGGGTATTCGTCGGAGGTAAGTTTTATGGCCTAATTACTGTATTTTATCATGAAATCTTTGGGTATTTCTCTGTAAATGGAAGATTAAAGGGGGGGGGGGGTTTAGCCCTAGGCCTAAATTATAGAAAATCAAGGATTTGAATGGGAAAATGGAGTGCGAATTTGGTAAATTTTATATGCTTAGACTCGTGTTGAGACGAGGGTTCCGAATATGTGACTTTCGTAATTTTTCGAGAAGCATACCGAAAGTCGGGTTTTGGCAACTTTGTAATTTTTGGTGTAAATTGAGTTGTTTTGACTGGGTATCATCCTATTGGCCTAATTTGATGTGTTTCTACTATATTTGATTAGATTCTACGCGTGCGGAGCTTAATTCTCGTGGCAAGGGCATCGCGGACTAGTCGTCGAGCCGTATTGAGGTGAGTAATGGATGTGGGTGATGACCAGCGGGTTCGAAACCCTGGTACACCACTTTGTGACATTGTATAGCAGCGAGACACGTACTCTCTTGTGAGTGCGGGGTCGATTGTGATTTGGGGACTATGGCTTAGTCCGACCTGTTGATACTGTATTATGATATTGGCTATTCTTGAGCCATCGAACCTCCTTCTCGGATGGTTGCGTCTTATATTGTTATATTGGCTACTCTTGAGCCGTTGAACCTCCTTCTTGGACGGTTGAGTATACTTATAGGCTGTGAGCCAGTTATTGGGATCCTGCGAGGATTGTTATCATTGTCCTGTGATATTGACATGCTAGTTTTACTACCATTCCGTAGCTATTACTGTTATCATGATATTTCCAATCTCTGGAACTTGACATTTTCTAGTTTTCAATTGAAAAATGATAAAAGAGTTTTCAAAACTACTTTTGAGCCTCGAGGGTGCATTTGCATATTAGCTGACTGGTAGTGGATCGGGCTGCGCACCGCAGCGTATATTCATTATATTGTGCTTGGGCTGTTGGAGCCCCTCCGGAGTCTAAACCCCCACAGTGAGCACGGGTACCCAAATTGGATCGGGCTACGCGCCGCAGCGATCATTTCATGCATTGCATTGCATTTAGCTACATCTGCTAGCTGTTATACTATGTTGTTGATACTTGTTGGTACTTTACTGTTGATATTGAACTGTTACAGAGTATTGATTACAGCTTTACATAGTGCTTTATTGTGGATTGCTTATCTACGTTGTCTTACCCCGGTTTATTACCACTGAGTTTGGCAGTACTCATTTTACTTCCTGCACCGTGTGTGCAAATCCAGGTACCTCTCAGTAGTCTTGATTCGGTAGCTGTTCCGAGGAGATATTTGCGGGGTAGTCGAGGTAGCTGCAGAGTCCGCAGGACCTGACATCCCTTCCATCTGTCTTTTGATTTCGTATTTCTATTTCTTTCAGCACTGGGTATCATGTAAAACACTATTACACTTATGTTATCTGTAGAGGCTCTTGACCCCTCGGTCTATGGGAGTCGTACTATTTGGGGCTTGATCCCCGTATTGGTATTTTTGTCTTCATTGACTTATTTTGTTGTGCTTAAAGGTAAAGTGAGATCTTAGCTCCGAAATTGTAGTTCATTGGTTGGGCTAGCCTAGTAGTGTGTTGGGCGCCATCACGACCGGGTTTGGGTCGTGACAATCTCCCAGTTGTCAAAAGGCTATTTTCGTAAAAGAATATATAAGTTTATAAAATAATCCTTACCGACCTCAAAATTTATGCAAAATTGAGAAGGAGCCACGTTTGCAAACATAGCCATTTGGTTAAAATTGGAATATAGGGGAAGGAGTATGTCTGTCTATTTTTTTAATCTGTATTTCTTTTGATTAGAGTATGCGAGTTGTTTGATTTTAAAGTCTGTAGGTCATCTTTTCGTCAAAGTTTGTTAGTATAATCAGATTTTTAAACTTTGTAATCAAGTTTGTTTTATTATGAAAATTCCAAAAAAATGTTTTATTATTGTTTACCTTTTATCGGCACGAACTACACACGGCCTGATTCATGCGGGGTCATGATACGTAGGCAATCACCATAAGCTTCGACCACAACAAAAAAAAGGGAAATGAAACATGAAAAATGATGGGGGAAAAAACCAAAAAAGAAAAAGAAAAAAAAACAAAAGTGAAAAGTATTGATAATAATAAGGACTGACTAACTCCATTTCTAACATATTTTATTTTGAATTATTGAGAAAATTGAGGTGGTTGGTTTGTGGTGAGCCGGAAACATAAGATCCAAAAAACCTGATTGTGATCCAAGACAGTGACACCCAGAATCTCGCATAGAGTCCTTTACCTACATAACATGATGAACACTTTGTGAAGATGTATTGACTAAAGCTAAAAATGTTGAAGCAGATAGTGGCCTTTGTAATATTGATGTGAAGCTTGGTGGCTAAGATGTCGTGCTTGGTAATTGGGAAGACTCTTCATTTCTTGGTCAACCAAAGTAGAGTTTTTGGTAGCTTATTTTGTTGTCGTTTCTATTATCCGGATTATTCTCAAGGTTGTAATCTGGATATTGTCTTGTAATTCAAACCCTTATATCATTTTATTTTGTCTAGTTCCTTTGGTCATAGTATTTCATTTGGTGTCGTCTAGGTTTGTTCCAAGGGTTGTACCCCAGTTTATTGTGCTTGTTTTGTTGTACAACCTATTTCTCTGTTAGTCTAATTCAATTCTCTGTTTTCCATTTTTCTAAACATTTTCTTTTGTTTGGTCCTCTCCTTTTTATAGTTCTTTTCCTGTCGACTCTAGTGACATGACTTGCATGCACAATTATAGGCCTAATCTTAAAAGTTAATAATGAAGAAATTGGAAAAGGATAGGGGCACTCAAGGGAAAATAAGAACAGATTGGACATTTTGAGATCATTCGAAGCCCGAATCATGAGAAATTGGGGCAAGTAAAACATCAAGGAAAACTGTAAATGAAATTTGCCCAAATTGTCAAGGGTCGTTCGCGATAATGAGAATGTGAGTATTGTCCAATAGCATTGTAAAACCAACCAATGGAAAAAGGTAAAGGTGTGGATATGGTTATCAAGTCTGGTATAATAAGAAGATGTTGCGAATGTTTAATTGTGTTGTTTGCACATGGCATGTTTTGAAGATTGGAATGACGAAGACATTTTATTCTGCTATGTAAACACTTTATCCTTCGTTAACCCTTTGAGCCTTATTTGTTTTCTTTCATACTCCTCATTTGGAATCAGTAACAAAGACTAGAAACACAAACATGGAAGATAAAGAAAAAAACAAAATGAACAAAAACAAAAGAAAAAAAAACAAAAGAAAAAAATGATTAAGTGAAAAAAAGGGTAAACTAGAACCACGAGAAAGTGGGAACTACGTTTGACCTGATTCCTCAAAAAGGATACGTAGGCGCTTTACAGCTCGGTTATAGTGTAAATAAAAATCAAAAATTCCCAAGCAAGAAACTGGGGCAAAAAAATTGTGTTTATTATAAATAAATCTAGGTCTGAAGGTTGTAAATTTTAAACCTAAAGTTGAGTTGTTTTTATCCTTCAATATCCGTTCTTTCTAGCCCTATCCAAATCCACGTTACAATCCAAAGAAAGACCTTTTGACCAATCTTCAAAAGAGGCCAAGTCAGGCAAATGAGAGAAGTCTTACACTCTGATTCCCAATAGAAAAGACTCTGATCTCCAGCAGAAAAAATATGAGAGTCTTAGCGGTAACACCCCAATTCAGAGCTGAAAAGTAATACAAATGAGAGAGTCTTATCGGTGAAAACCTTTACGGGCAACATAAGGCGATAGAAGTTGAGAGAATAACCAAAATAAGAGAACTTGATAGTGAAAACCTTCGGGCACTATAAGTCGAATAAGGATTGAGAATCATGTGGAAATTACCAAAGAGAAATCGTGAAAGACGATTAACGACGGAGGACGGGCCATATGTGCATGTCATGACCATTAGAGTCAGTATCCGCGTTCGACAGATTTTTATTTTTATTTTTGATAATTTTACTTTTTAGAGAGTCATCCTTTTCGTTTGTCTTTTATTCTGTTCTTTTTATCTTTCTCCTTTCATCAAAAGTTCCCCAGTAGAGTATGTTTGGTCAAAACAAGTGAGAAATGACTTTAAAACCTGCCATCAACTTTCCAATTACGCAACACGGGATCTGAGTAGAACATCCAAGTTGTGTAAGCCAGGAAGGAACAAGCGCAGAGATTAGTGTCCAGAAAGATATTCCCCAGCAAGAGGAAATTGACAAAGGGATAAATTTAGTGTCAAGGAGGATATCCCCAGCAGAAAGGTATTTTCAGTAACAAAGGAAATGGTTCATCAAATAAATCATGCAAGATCCTAAAGCAGGGTCACTGTCATAGGAATTTGGGAGGTCAGTATACCAGTGGAAAACAATGGTAGGCTTGTGAATAAAGAGTCTTCAAGGAGGGCAGGGAAGAAAGAAAGGAAAAACTATCCCCCAAAGAAATATCATCCCCAGCAAGTTTTGACAATGAAACGCAGAGCAGGGAAAGAGGAGGAGAATCATCCCCAATAGAAGCATCACAACCAACCACCGTTGTTTTAAACTAACAAGTTTTCTTTGATTTAAAAACAAGAAAAAGGAAATGGCATTGATGGAAAGGCATGCCACATGGAAGATTATCAAACTGGGGCAGAAAATTTTCCTTTCATTTGGAAAATTTTCTGGAAGACAGGTATCCACTTGGGGGAAGAAACAAGATAACATTGGTTTAAAGGGAAGTGATCTTTGAACCAGTATTATCCCAAGCAGTGCGAAAAGAAAGAAAACAAGAAGTTTCAATGAAAGGAGTTGTAGCCCTAGCGGACAGAACAAAAAGGATGAAATTTGTGTTCAAGAAAGCAAGAAACCAGTGTCATCCCTAGCAGCTTTCGAAAGAATAAAACACCAATTTTGAAGGAAGGAAAATTCCCCCGGCAGCATTATCCTCAACAGCATTATCCCCATCCGATAACATTTTTATCCCTAGCAGTATTGAGATATAATAAAAGTTTTGAAGAGAGTAGTTTCGGAAAAAAAAAAGAATAAGAAAAGAAAAGAAGAAGAAGAGTAAGAAAGGAGACTCCCCAGCAGTATTAACCCCAGTAGGTAAGTAAATAATTCCCTAGCAGCGTTATCCCCGGGAAGACGACAGTGTTGAGGGAAGCAGTTCTGAAGTCAACTACCCATTTGAGGAAGAAAGAAGATAACACAAAGTGTTAGGGAAGGAGGAAATCATCCCCAGCAAGAAGGTCATAACCGACCATCATTTTCAAAAAAATAAAACTAACAAAACTTTTCTTTGTTTGTAACAGGAACAAAGCAGTGCAAAGTTTCTCCTGAGATGAAAAAATCTTAGTCTGATGAATCTTTCTCCTGAGATCACAACAATTTAGAGCTAGTCTGAGGAATTATCTCCTAGCGTCAAAGTTCTAGTCCGATGAATTATCTCCTAGCGTCAAAATCTTAGTCTGATGAATCTTTCTCCTAAGATATCAAAATCTCAGTCTGATAAATCTTTCTCCTGAGATCACAAAAATGGACCTAGTCTGATGAATTATCTCCTAGCATCAAAATCTTAGTCTAATGAATCCTTCTCCTAAGATATCAAAAATCTTAGTCCAATGAATCTTTCTACTGAGATCACACAAAAATTGGACCTAGTCTGATGAATTATCTCCTAGAGTCAAAATCTTAGTCTGTTCAAAACTTTAACCTAAGATGGTAATCATTTCAGTCTTTAAATTTCAAATTTTGAATATGTGTCTATCCGCCCTCGAATAGGATATTTCAAGTTCATCCGCCTTCAAATAGAATATTTTAGGTTCATCCGCCTTCAAATAGGATATTTTAGGTTCATCCACCTTCAAATAAGATATTGTAGGTTCATCCGCCTTCAAATAGGATATTGTAGGTTCATCCGCCATCAAATAGGATATCTTAGGTTCATCCGCCTTAAAATAGGATATTTTAGGTTCATGCACCTTCAAATAGGATATTTTAGGTTCATACGCCTTCAAACATGATATTTTAGGTTCATCCGCCTTCAAACAGGATATTTTAGGTTCATCCGCCATCAAATAGGATATTTTAGGTTCATCCACCTTAAAACAAGATATTTTAGGTTCATCCGCCTTCAAATAGGATATTTTAGGTTCATTCGCCTTCAAACAGATATTTCATGTTCATTCGCCTTCAAACAGGATATTTCAGGGTCATCCGCCTTTAAATAGGATATTTTAGGTTCATCCGCCTTCAGATAGGATATTTTAGGTTCATCCGTCTTCAAATACGATATTTTAGGTTTATCCGCCTTAAAATAGGATATTAGGTTTATCCCCCTTCAAATAGGATATTTTAGGTTCATCCACCTTCAAATAGGATATTTTAGGTTCATCCGCCTTCAAATAGGATATTTTAGGTTCATCCGCCTTCAAATAGAATATTTTAGGTTCATCCGCCTTCAAGTAGGATATTTTAGGTTCATTCGCCTTCAAATATGATATTTTAGGTTCATCCGCCTTCGAATAGGATATTTCAGGTTTATCCGCCTTGAAATAGGATATTTTAGGATCAACCGCCTTCAAACAGGATATTTTAGGTTCATCCGCCTTCAAATAGGATATTTTAGGTTCATCCACCTTCAAACAGGATATTTTAGGTTCATCCGCCTTTAAACATGATATTTTAGGTTTATCAGCCTTCAAATGGGATATTTTAGGTTCATCCGCCTTCAAACGGGATATTTTAGGTTCATCCGCCTTCAAATAGGATGTTTTAGGTTCATCCGCCTTTAAACAGGATATTTTATGTTCATCCGCCTTCAAATTGGATATTTTACGCTCATCTGCCTTAACATAGGATATTTTAGGTTCATCCGCCTTCAAATAGGATATTTTAGGCTCATCCGCCTTCAAATAGGATATTTTAGGTTCATCCGCCTTCAAATAGGATATTAGGTTTATCCGCCTTCAAATACGATATTTTAGGCTCATCCGCCTTCAAAATAGGATATTTTAGGTTCATCTGCCTTCAAATAGGATATTTTTGGCTCATCCATCTTCAAATAGGATATTTTCGATTTATCCTCCCTCAGATAGGATATTGGTTTGAATTATTCTATAAAAGGACGTTTAATTTATTTCGACCCAAGTAGTCCTACCTGTATAAACATTGCCAAATATATATTTCATAAATTATTGCCAAATGCATTTTACTTTTATGTTGTTAATGAAGTCGGGAGCCCCACCCAAAGGAAGGAGAGGCGATTTAAAGTTGCTATTAAAATCGAGAACCCGTCGGAAGGCAGAATGTTACCCCATAAAGTCCCCAGCATAAATCCAAATTCAGAAAATAGAAGGAAGGTAACATGGGCCGGAAGAAGGTAGTCCGGGTTTCAAAGAAAAAAGAATTCGAACCTCACAAGAAGGGAAGAAGTAGTCCAAGTTCGGCAATCAGACGCCTACCTGGAGAATAAGAGAATTCACTTCAGAACACAATTTAGAAGTTAGTCACAATAAACTAAAAGAAAAAGAAAAAAGAAAAAGAAAGGCAAGAAGTCAATCCAAAATGCAGAAGTTGTTGAAAGATGGAGTTGCCCAAGACATGGTCAAGGTCACAAGAGCTGCAAGCCTGGTCCTGATCCAGAAAGCCGAAGAAAATTGAACTAGCACCTGCAACTCACAAGTATCAAGGTTGAAATTCAGAGTACGCATGAAGTACCAACCAATACTCAAGATCAAGCTTCAGAAGACTCATTGATGAGAATCTTGTAACTATTAGTTAATAGGCTTAGTTAGTTTTTGTAGTGTTTTGATTTCTTATGTAATAGCAGGGTCGCCGACCGGAACCTCGACGGGACAGAACCTCGACCGGCTCTTCACCTCGGCATGCTCACTTATCTCACTCACTCCCAAACTACATGTGGGTTGATTCCTTTTATAGCCAAGGATGTGTAGGCAGCTCTTTCTCTGAAAACTCTTTATGTTCCCAATCAAAGAGGGACGGCTGTAGACGTGTGATTTTTGACCCTCCCAAAAATTTCATACATTTTAAGGTTTACATATTTCTTTTTGGTCTAATTTGCTATTTTTACTAGTTTGAACTCTTTTGCTCTATTTATCTTAAAAATAAAAATAAAAACCACAAAAAATGCTTTTTTCCTTATTTTAGCTAGTTGATATTTGGTGTAATTAGTTTTACTCTTGAAAAATACAAAAATAGCCTTGACATTTTATTTTATTTAAAAAAAAAGATTAGAAGAAATTTCAAAAAATATAATAATATGTTTACTTAGTTGTAGGTTTTATAAAATATATATATATATATATATATATATATATATATATATATATATATATATATATATATATATATAATATCAAATAATGTTTAAATTACTTTAACATAGCTATCCTAATTTCTTTTTAAATATTTTATGTTAGTTAGATAATTAGTATTTTTAGCTAAACTTTAAAAGAATGAAAGATGAAAAAATATATATACAAAATAAACAAAAGGATTGAGACAAAAACAAGAAAAAAAAAGTGAAAAAAGAGTAACAAAAGTATGTAAAAAACAGAAGAAAGAAAAGGAAGGAAAGAATCTAAGGAAATATTTTAGTGGTCCCCATTTTTCCATTCTTCTCCCTAAATAAGTGCCCACCCCACAAGAATTGGATTCTTTTGAGTTTTTTTTTTTTTTTTTTTGTTATTTCACATATTATATAAATGGGGGCTGGGGGACACAAACAAAGGGATAGAAAAATAAAGAAGAAGAACGAATGGAATTAAAAAAGGACATAAGAGAGAAATAATAGATACACTATACATTCTCGGTTCTTGGGGGCTGGAACCGAAAAAAAAAAAAGGAAAAAATACATGCACACAGAATTCACAAACAAAGGATAGAGAACACAATATATTGTTCCTTCGTCTTCTTCATGTTTTGAAGAAGAAAACCAACGACCTCCCCGACGTCGACCAACACTGCTTCGACCCGTCGTTGACCATCTCCCTTCATCTCCTTCACTGTCCAGTTCCACAATAACCAACCACCTCTCGCCCTCTCCATGGTTATCGATGCCAGAAGTGATAACCGATAACGGCCATAACTGTTGCTACAGTATCTAGCTTTGTTTCTGTTCCTTTTTCCCCCCTCTACTGGCCACTGTTATTTGCCGGAACTGTTTGGTTTTAATGAAGAACTTTCAGATCTGAGAGTCGAGGTCTCCATTTGAGTTTCGAGATTGCCGGCGTGTTCTCCGTTCCCGGTCCATATTTATTCGAGATTTATCGCCGAGTTTCCATCTCCGTACTCTCAGATATAAGAGGTCTGTTTTCTTAATTTTTATTGTTCGTTCATCTTGTTACAGCATCTTGAAGAGTGTTTAGACTGCTTTGATTTTTATTTTGTTTTATTTTATTTTCTGATTTTATTATCTTGTTACAGTAGCTTTCATCTTTCATCTTCTTACCTTTGAAGTAAAAGATAATTTTCATGTTTTTCTGTGTTTTATCCTCTATGTTATAGTAGCTTCTGAAATTCTTATTAGTTTAGAAGCCAAGATTTACATGTTTCTTTCAAAACGTAGATTTACTTTAATTGGACCTAGTTGTATAATTATTTCAATAATTAACTTAATTGTATAATATTACGTCTTCTTGAATGGATATATTAAATTGTAAGTTTGATTAAGTTGGCAAGTTAGTGGCAAATAAGTAGTATGTCCACTTTGGACGTTGGAAAGTTAAAGTTAATAAGCAAAATATATTATCATTGTCATACTTTTTAATTGATTGTTTGATTACATGTGGACTAAGGAATATTTTAATTTTCTAATGTCAACTTTATGCATGATTTTTACCCTTTATAGGTATTGAGAGTTTGTCTTATTATTTCCCTTTTCTTAATTCTTTTTGAATTACAGGTGTGATTTATGTTCAACAATATTTACTTTGATAGGAGCATTTGGTTTGCATTCGGTTATATTTATTGTGATGAAAAGAGTCATAAAATAAAGCAGTTAAGCTATATCGTATCGTCCAATAATTTTTGTTTTCATGTCCTATGGTCATACATTGATTCTTGAATTTAGGAAATGAGTATTTCATAAACGATTAGTTTCTTTAGACGTGTAATTTTAAATTACCTTCCTAAACTCGGGTGCACATTTATGTGACCCAAATTGAAATCCCAACGAAGTCGAAATATGCCAATAATCACGTGCACATTGATGTGACGTGGTTTGAAATGTGTTTTCACGACGTTGCAATTCTTATAAAATGATAATAATCAAAAACGGTTGAAAGTTAAAATTTGCATATAAGTTAAAGCATGTTATAAATCAGATAATCTAAGCCAAATATAATAGTTGAACGACCGTGCTAGAACCACAGAACTCAGGAATGCCTAACACCTTCTCCTGGATTAACATAATTTCTTATCTGGATTTCTGATTCGCAGACTGTAATACAGAGTCAATATTTTCCTCGATTCGGGATTAAACTGGTGACTTGGGACACCATAAAATCTCCCAAGTGGCGACTCTAAATTTAACAATAAATCACGTTCCGATTGTCCTTTAAGTGAAAAAGCTCCCTTGCGGGTGTCGAAAAAAAGAGGTGTGACATCAGGTACAAGAAAAAGGACTCCCTGGCTCCGATGGGACCAATACTGGTAGATTTTACATATATTCCTTTATCTTATCAAAAGCTTTTTGATATTCATCAATCCATTTGATCGTTGCATCTTTCTTCAGTAATTTTAATATGGGCTCACATGTGGATGTCAACTGAGCAATGAACCAGCTGATATAATTCAATCTACCCAACAAACTCATCACATCTTTCTTGGTTCTTGGAGGAGGAAAATATCGGATAGACTTTATCTTTGTTGGATCTAACTCAATACCCTTTCGGCTGATTACAACGCCCAATAATTTGTCTGACGGGATTCCAAACGCACATTTGGCTGGGTTCAATTTCATATCATATTTGCGCAACTGTTCAAAGAATTTTCTCAGGTCTCGAACATGGTCCTCCTGGGTTTTGGACTTGATGATTACATCGTCCACATACACCTCTGTCTCTTGATGCATCATATCATGGAAAATGGCGGTCATAGCCCTCATGTAAGTTGCCCCAGCATTCTTTAGACCAAACGGCATAACTCTATAACAATAGGTTCCCCAAGGTGTGGTAAAAGCTGTCTTTTCGACATCTTCTTCATCCATCAACACATGGTGATATCCTGCGTAACAATCCACAAAGGATTGTATCTCATGCTTGGCACAGTTATTAACAAAGATGTGAATGTTGGGCAAAGGGAAGTTGTCTTTGGGACTTGCCTTGTTTAAATATCTATAATCCACACACACCCGGGTATTTCCGTCTTTCTTTGGAACTAGGACTACATTACCTAGCCATGTGGTGTACCGGAACACTCGAATTACCCCTACTTTCAACTGCTTCGTGACTTCTTCTTTGATCTTGTCACTGATGTCAATTTTAAACTTTCTTTGTTTTTGCTGGACCGGAGGGAAATCGGGGTAGGTCGACAACTTATGAACCACAAAGTCAACACTTAGCCCCGGCATGTTGTCGAGAGACCAAGCAAACACATTCTTGAACTCAAACAGGAGTAGGATTAATGCATCCCGAGTTTTCTCGTCCGTGCGAATGCTTATTTTGGTCTCCCGATTTCTTCAAAACTTTCCAAGTTAATCGGCTCGGTATCATTTAAGTTTGGCTTAGGTTTATTCTCAAATTGTTCCAAATCTCGATTTATTCCCCTAAAAGCCACTTCTTCATTGTATTCCAGTTCTTGGTTTATTATTTCACAATTAAACAATGTGTTTGGGTGTGGGCATGAATTCCGCAAGCATGTCATGTTATTTGAAGCCGCATTATTAAAACTGAAAGAAGGAATAAAAGAGAAAAATAGCAAGATTAGAAAGAATAAAGAAAGATGAATGATGAAATATTAATTTCATTTCTTGAAATTTGAAGATAACATTGTTTACATTTGAAAATTAAAAGACAAGAAACTAAAGAAAACACCCGAGTTATGCCCTGGAATAACTCGCGATGCAAAAAAAGTGGCAAGACATGTCTATCGGGACTCTCGCATGATTGGTAATGGCGTAGCCTTCCAATTTTGTGGCTTGGCATTTGGTCCCGTGTACAGCACCTCAGCGGTGCTTGAGCCCTCTCTTGGCTAAACCATGTGGGTTTCATATAGTATCTTTCTTATTGCCCTACCAATGTCTTCAATCTCCTCGGCCGTAAAGGCCTCATCATCCTCTTCTTCATCATATTTTAGCTTGAAAAAGGTCTTGTACAGATGTGGTAGAGGTTGCGGTAAAACCCATCCGTCATTCTTTCTATCGTCAGCCCATCTTATATCATCTGGAGTGGGTTGGAAGCCTATTCCGAAGAACTTCTCAGCGACAGGCAGGGTAACTGGTTCAGCTATTCCTTGCAGGGATTTCCCGAGTCCCTTCCCTGGTTTGAAACCATGTTGGATCATTTCTTTTGCCACCATGATTGATGCATTGGAGAGGAAGGGCTGGGGGCAAGGGTTTCCTTCTTCGTACTAATATGCCACCACAATTTCAAAGGCCTGATAAACTATGTGCTCGGTTCCTTATCTTGCTTCGAGGCATGGAACTGATGGGTTGCTGTAAATGGATTGTTCAGCTTCCCCGTGGACCACAATTTCTTGATCCTCATGCTCAAATTTTACCATTTGATGAAGGGTGGAGGGTACAACCCCTGTTATGTAAATCCAAGGCCACCCCAAAAGAAAGTTGTAAGATGTGTTCATGTCTAACACATGGAAGGTCACCTCAAAGTTGACTGGACTGATAGTCAGAACCAGATTGATCTCTCCAATCTTGTCCCTTTTGACACCATCAAAAGCTTTCACGCACTTATTGTTGGGATGAATCCTTCCAGTCCCAATTTCCATGCGTTGTACTGTTGACAGTGGGCAGATGTCCAACACAGAACCTCCATCCACCATAACCCTTTTCACATAATATCCTTCACTTTTGACAGTTAAGTGCAAAGCCTTGATATGTGCAGCGCCTTCCGGAAGCAAGTCATTTTTGCTGAATGAAATCTGGTTGATAGCGAAAAACTGTTTGCCATTCTTTCCAATTGCTCCACAGATGTCTCAGCCAGCACATATGCCTCGTTAAGGGTCTTAATTAGCACATTCTGATGTTTGGAGGATTTCACCAATAAAGATAGCAAAGAGACTTGTTCAGGGAACTTTCGAAGCTGGTCAACCACTTCATAATCTGCGATTTTCATCTTTTGAAAGAAGGCTTCTGCTTCCTCAGCACTCACGGGCTTTTTAGATGAGAAGCAATTCCCGGTAGTGTGTTCACTTCTTCTGAATTGAAGTACTTTTTGGCTGGGTTATTTTCTTGAACTTCTCGTAAGATTTCCTTCCCTTTATAGGTCACCAACAATATGTTGTAATTCCAAGGCACAATGGCAGGATTTGTAATGGGCTTTTGTGGCGCACGGCTAATGACCACAGGTACTTGCTTTTCTTTGCAGCCTTGAGGGACATATAAAACAACATCTTTAGGGGGGCATTTCCCCAACTTCAACTTCAATTTTCTTCTCTGACTCTGAAGGGGTGGTTTTGTTCTTTTTCTCCCCTTTGTCTTGCTTCGGTGCAGATTTTGGTTTCTTTTATACGTCAGCAATGGCTATGATGGCCTTTAATGCCGGATCAAACTCTTTATATTCACAGATCATCTCAATCACTGGCCCATTATTGTGGGCTGGCAATGGATTGTTTCTCACATTTGGGACCTCCTCCTCCCTTAGCACTATCTTCCCTTTTTTCTATCATATCTTCTACAGCTCTTTTCAAAGTCCAACAATTTTCTGTATCATGCCCCTCAGCCCCTGAGTAATAAGCACATCGGGTGCCACGTTGGTAAAAGGGTGATTCTGGGTTTTGCCTATTCAAGGGTACATGCTGCAACAAGCCCATTTGGAGCAATTCTGGGAATAGGCTAGAATAGGACTCGCCAATTGGTGTGAAGTTTGTTTTCCTTGGCGGCTCCCAGGCACGAAAGTTGTTTTGTGGAGGTTGAGGGTTATAGTGGGCTTGGTAAGGAGGCCAATTTCTAGGAAATGGAGCTCGATTCTGGTTGGGTTGTTTTTGTGGCCGAACATATGGTTGAGCATTCATGACCGTGTACGGCTGAGGGTCATAGGCCACGTCTTTGTGGGGGTAATAGTGCCGCGGGGTCCTTTCTGAGAACGATGAACTAGGAGTATGATGTTTTCTTACACCCGACGCTGCCATGAATGTTTATTCCTTTTTCTTGCCCTTTGCTACTCCTCCAGACACACCCTGAATGGCATGGGAGGCAGCTTTGATAGAGGATTGGCTTAGGATCCGATTCATTTTCAACCCATTTTCAACCATTTCGCCAATCTTGATGGATTTACCCATTGCAGACATCATATTTTGGAAGTAGTCGACTTCTTGGGCTTGGAGGAAAACTGTGACCATTTAAATCTCATCCATGGGTGGCTTTACCCTGGAGGCCTGCTCATGCCATTTAACTGCGTGCTCTCGGAAGCTTTCCGGGGATTTCTTTTTCAAGTTTGTCATGAGTTCCTATCTGGAGCAATATCTATGTTATACTGGAACTGCCTGACGAAATCTCTAGCAAGATCATCCTAGATGTGCCAGCGGGATATATCCTGGTCCATGTACCACTCAGATGCAATGCCAACCAGACTTTCTCAGAAATAAGCCATGAGGAGTTCTTCCTTTCCACCGGCTCCTCGTATCTGGTTGTAATATCTCTTGAGGTGAGCAATAGGATCACCGTGTACATCGTACTTCTCAGATTTTGGGGTTTTGAATCCCAATGGTAGATGCACGTGCGGGAACATGCATAAGTTGGCATAGGACACACTAATCTGTCCACTGAAACCTTGTATGCTTTTGAGACTTTGTTCCATGCTTCCCATTCTCTTTGCAATTTCTTCCTGTTTGAGGTTTTGGGAGTATTTTCTTATCTCGTGGTGAAATCGAATTGAGGTGGCTAAGGAGAAGTATAAGTGGGGAACCGAGGAGGCTCCATTTGGAAGGTGGGTGTTTGAAATGTAAAGGCTGAAGGATCGAAGCTAGGCCTAGGCAGAGTAGGTTGTGTAGTAGCGGAGCACGGGGGAACAGTGAAAATGTTTGAAGTCACTCCTGAACCGAACACCTAGGGGCGGACCTTAGAAGGTGTTCCAATAAAATGGCTGATATGGTTGGATATCTGAGTGGGGTGTTGGGGTGACTAATCGGGACATTGGAGGTTCCACCCATCCTAGGGAAAAGCTCGAAAATCCAAGAATTGTGCTCGGTGGCTCTATTCTATTTGACCAAGCGTCCCACATTTCCATCATGCAGAGACGCGGTAACCTATTTTTCTCAGCAATTACTAATTCCGAGGTCAGGATGCCCGAGATTGGGCTCTCGTCTGTGATAAGCATTGTTGGCAAAGTGTTTTCTGAAGACATTTCAACACTACCTTTCGATCTCGTGAAGTATGGATGTGACGCCAGACTACCACAAAACTAACCACTTTTACTATAGAACCTAGACGTGATAGTAGACAACCAATTGGTTAGTGTGAAACAAATAGAACATAGGTAATCACACATTGGAGTGTAGTGCACCTATACAGTTAAACGTGTTTCTACATGTTTCGCCATGGTTGCATGTTTTATCCTGATTTTTCTCACTTTGGCCTATTTTCCCTTCTGGACTCATTTGTTATTCTCTATTTACTTATATATATATATATATATATATATATATATATATATATATATATATATATATATATATATATAATTTACAAAACATGACCGGATCCATTGAGGATTTCCTACGTATCACGACGCCGCGTGAATGAGATCATAACGTAGTTCAAATAAGTTGATGCAAAAAGTAAAAGAACAATTTTTTTGGTTTTTCTTTTTTCCTTTTCATTAATACCGAATTACAAAACCTTAAAACATACAATTCTAAGACTCTAAGGCTGGACATGCCTTTTCTGGGAATTTTAAAAATAGACTCGAAACATGCACTTCTAAAAATGAAAAGTACAGACTCGAAAAAAAAGATACAATTAAGAAAACATCAATGCCTCCAATCCTGCCCTTGGAACACCTCCTGGCCTTGTAGCGGGCCTACTTCCTATGTCATCCTGAAGTTGATTGAGTTCTTCCATTATCTACCAGACGTAGATCATTGTAGTAGCAAAAGACACGGATCTTGTCATGTCTTCGCATGCACTGCACTTCATTGTGATGTAGTTAGCAATCCTTTTGACCCTCTCTCTTATAATGCCATTTTCTTGCAGCAGGCGTGCAATCTGTTGGGATCTAGCCTCCAAAACCTAGGTGGCATTGTGGTTTTGCTCTTGCATGTAATGCAGATCCTCTTCCAAACAGGCCATCATGGTGTAACAATGTTCCCTTTCGGCTTTGAAATTCTTGTCTTGTTTAGCCATTTCAACTTCGACGTTGTCGATTGCCTTTTCCCAACCTGCGGCCCCTCTCTCATATTGTTCTTGCATCTATTGGATGAAAGTTGCACACCCTTCGGCATTTTTAGCCAATCTTGTTCGTGTTTTTGCTAGCTCAGGCTCAGCTTTCTGAAGGTCATCTTCACAATCACGCACTTTTTGAGTAAGGTTGTAGACAAGCCTTTCATTTTTCCCGCTTCGTCCCACATTCTCGACTGCAATTTTCAACCATTGAACTTGGGCCCTAAGAGCTTCATTTTCTCGAACCAATCTTCTCCTTTCACCCTCGGCCTCTTGCACCTGTAAATCATTGTTGAAAGCAACATTTCTCAACTCTCTCGTAAACCATGGATGGTGGCCTGGTATCCCTTTTCCTTTTCCCCCAGGCTAACCTCTCCTGAATTTTGTCATCAAAGGCTTGAACATGGGGCCTTTTAACAGGCCTTACTGGTTCGGGCTCAGACTTCGGCTCCGTATAAAATCTCACTTTGAACCAAGCAGCATAATTGGGATCTACTTCACCACTGGCCAGGTTTGGTACCAGGGTGTTACTTTTCAGATACCGACAACAATTCCAATCTCTTTGAGATAAATCCTCGGGTATCGTTGCCTCTGGGTGCAGTTCAATGACTTGAGTGATTAAGTCTGCTTCTTCGGGTATTATCTGGTATCTTCCTAGTTGCCTCAGAACTCTTTGCGGTGCATATGTTTGTATACTCCTCGCTCCCATCATCATCAAGTAACCCTTGGAAGAGGTCATGTATATGACTTCCGTAATCGGAATCCACTCGATTTGATCCGCTCTCAATTTTTTCAAGTAGGCAACCAAAGCTTCAAACCCTTCCGGCGGTTTGTAATCTCTCAATCTTTCCTCGTACCTTTTGATGAAATTGTTCCCATCCGAAGCATATCTCATAAACTTAGGACGATGGCAAAGGTGCTCGATCGTCCACATATGAAGAAGAATACTACAACCTTCAAAAAACTATTCCCCAGATTTACACAATGTTAATGCTCGGTAAATGTGTGTCAGCACTAATGGGACAAGTGTGCGGTCTTTTTTGTCAACAAGGGCTTGTGCGATCCTAGCCATACGAAAGTCTACAGTACCCCCATAATTCAGAAACACCATGATTCCCAGAAATGCCACGATAAAAGCAAATCGTCGATGAATTTCCCATTTTGTTATTTAAACCCTTCTCAATGTGTCTCAAACCCAGCCGAGTGTCCAAATCTGAAATACAAGAATTAGAATGCACAACTCCCTTTGCCTGCACGATCATTGCTCATTTGTTTGCTAATTTTCAGGAGGTCAAAGAATTTGTGCACCGAGGAAGCCCATGGTAATATGAGGTGTTGCTTTCTTAATTCTTGGCCAAAGTCAATGTACCTAGCAGTTTCTTCTAGAGTGGGAGTTAGATCAAAGTCCGAAAAATGGAACACATTGTGAACATGACCCCAGAAGGTTACCAAGGCATTAATCAAATCCTCTCGTGACTTGACGTGCATGATGTCTACCAAAGGACCCAATTGCTTTTTCACCCAATCTTGACCATTTTCATCTAAATCACCCAACCTGTATCCGAGCCCTTTCTATGACATTTTGCGGTGATTCCTGGACGGTATTCATTTTAACCTATGAAGGATTAAGATTAGGATTGACTCTTGTGGACTCTTTTGCAAAACAATTTTTTTCAAAAATTAAGAGGAAAAAAAAGACCCCCTTTTCTTGCTATGTTAGCAAAATGGTTATTTTTGCAAACGTGGCCCCCTTCATAATTCCAAATGAATTTTGAGGCCCGGGGTAAGTATTTTAAAGAAAAGTACACCTTTTGAACAAACTTCCCTATTTCTCCCGAAAATGGCCTTTTAAAAATTGGTGTAATCTAAGGCTATTTTAGTAAGAAATGACTTAAAATACACCGAAGTTGGGCCGGCTTTATTGTTTTGACCAAAGCCCTGAGGTACCCTTTATTTTATTATATTGAAAAAAAATGAGGCCGAACCTTATGTGGGTTGCCTACGTATCCCACATCCGGTGAGAATCAGACCTGCGTAGTTTGGACAGTATTGACACAAAAATATGTGATATTTGACTCACTTTGAAATACAATTTTATTCAAAAATCCAATAGTGTTTCAGGACATTTTCAAATACCGGGATTTTTAGAAACCGAGTAAATTTTCTATCTCCACTCTTGTTTTTTCTCTTTATTAAACGGTCAACATGCAAGCCGAAACAAATGAATATTCATATAGCACGTAGGATGCATCAGGATGGTCTATATTTAGGGTACACCTGTCCTAGACAGGCCGAACCCCTATGTTGAGCCCCCTACGTCAAATGCACGTTATGCAAATAATCATTCCTGTCAGGGATCCGGCATGAGGTTGCATTATTCTAAATTTAAAATCCTGGGGTTTGTGGTATAGACTTGGGGTACCTGAGCGGACAACTGGGGCCGAGGAGGGGGCGACGTACTGGGAGCACTAAAGTCTGCTCGGCCTTGTCGCTTGCCCAGCCTCACTCTATTTGGAATAGTTTCCACGGAAAAAGCGGGCTACACGAACATATGCACCATTTTCAGAAGACTTAGATGGGTGGCGTAAGAAGTCATTTAAATACAGTTCAAGTAATATCAAAGCGGTAAATGACAGTTAGCACATTAAGCCAAAAAATACAGTAATATCAACAATAAAGGAAAATAAAAATCACAATAACAATCTTGAATTCTTTGAACCCGGAACAAAAAGTTTTGGGTTCTTTTTTCCCAGCAGAGTCACTAGAGTTGTCTCCTTTTTTTACACACGCCCCCCGCGAGGGAAGTATAGTGAGTTTTTCCAATTAAAGTGACATTATTCGAGATTGAATTATTTATTTATTTCAGAATCGCCACTTGGAATAAATTACGGTGTTCTAAGTCACCGACTTATTTAAAACCCAAATCGAGGAAATTTTATTTTAACAAGTTTGTAAACCAGAAATTCTCGATAAGAAATTCTGTTAACTCAGTAGAAGGTGTTAGGCATTCCTGGGTTCCGTGATTGTAGCACGGTCGCTTAGTGATTATTACTCGGCTTAGTTGTTCAACTACTCATTTTTAGGATCTATATGCAATCTTTTGATTGCTTTTAAAAACTTGATTTATTCGTAATTAAAGAATTGAGTTACGCATACGTATACTCTTTTCTTTTGGTGCGTCAAAATCATGTCACGCGAACGTGTCCACGATCAATAACGCTTTTGTTGATTTATTAAAAAAGTTTGGTTGAAGTTGCACGTACGTATCCCTCAAATCTTTTTAAAGTTAACTTTGCATTTATGTTACGCGAACGTATACATAATTACAATACTAATCTAAATATGGGCTACAATAGGTTACTATGTTCAGGAATTACTCACTTCCTATGTTTGAGGTTGTTGTTGTGTTGTATATTAACGCTAAAATTTGCTATCTTAGATGAAACTTTTTACAACAAATTAAGAAAGTTGGCTAAGTGACATTGCTGAATAGTTTATCTCCAACTTTATAATTGACAAAGTCATAAAACACAGATAAATAAGTTAAGAAAAAAAAAAGTCATAAAACACAGATAAATAAGTTAAGAAAAAATATCACAATAACAATCACATTAAGCCAAAAAATACAGTAATATCAACAATAAAGCCAAATAAAAATCACAATAACAATCTCAAATTCTTTGAACCCGGAATAAAAAATTCTGGGTTCTTTTTCCCCAGCAGAGTCGCTAAAACTGTCTCCTTTTTTTTACCGCGTGGGAAGTATATAAGTGAGTTTTTCCAATTAAAATAACATTATTCGAGATGAAATTATTTATTTATTTCAGAGTCGCCACTTGGAATAAATTACGGTTTTTCTTCCTCCAATTTATATTCCATATGTAGAGTGCAAAACAATTGGACAAAGCTATCATGGAGTAATGGTAATTAATTTCACATGCGGGCATGGGCACATACTATATAGGCAATGCCCCTCGCAATCCAACCAATATTGACAGCTTTATGAAGTAGATACTAGCCATTATAGATAGCTAGAAGACCTTGATATTCCCATTCCTTTGGCCAACATCACTCAGTTTTCTATTTTAATTTATGCAGACAAGAATAGAAATAGGTTCACTGGAGAACGGCATATGACTCCTGCAAACGGTTAAACCTTTATGAAGTAGATAGCAGCCACTATAGATAGCTAGAAGACCATGATATTCCCATTCCTTTGGCCAACATCACTCAGATAACCATATTTCATTACTCTCATCTATTTTAATTTATGCATACAAGAATAGAAATAGGTTCACTAGAGAACAGCATATGAAGAAATAGGTTCACTAGAGAACAGCATATGACTCCTGCAAACGGTTAAACCTTTATAAGACCTTGATATTCCCATTCCTTTGGCCAACATCACTCAGATTACCATATTCCATTACTCTCATCTATTTTAATTTATGCAGACAAGAATAGAAATAGGTTCTGCAAACGGTTAAACCTTTAAGTAGGCCAACAAACATTAGAAGGAAGAGGGGGCTTAAACCATTAATCCATACAATTATTGAGTCCAAACTGACTCCCATTTCATATTCAACCTATTGACATGCAGTCATCTTATTGTGATTCTGAAAAGAACAAACCGGGAAAAAAATACACATATTTATTCTACAACAAATTCAATTTATTGAGGAAACAGAACCAAAGAAGAACATAGCCACACGTACAGTTTTTTCTTCTTCTAGCAAACTATAATATCACCTATTATTACATTCACAACCACCCAACTATGTCGGTATAACAAATTCATATGCTTTCAATTCCCATATGATCTTCTACGAATGACCTTCATCTACTCAAATCTTCTATGGTTTTACCGATTTCTTATAAAGTGACTATGCCAAATACATTGATTTTCCAGTATTTTCAGAGATTAAACAAAAGAAGAAACTTCAAACTAACTAAGACTTTAGATATGTTGAATCCTAACTATTGAAAATGGTTAGAGAGAGCCAACACAGAAAATCCATCCAAACACTCTTAGATTTAATAGATCTAAAGAATTACCAAACATCACAAAACTGAGTAAGAGAAAACAAAAGCAGATATAAGACAAAATAGTAGAAGATTCATCATTTACACATTACAAAACTGGGTATCGATTTCTGGCCGTGATTTACAAATTTGATGACAAAAAAAAATGATTTCAAAACTAAACACGACTAACTCCATTAATTTGCAAAAACAGTCATTTCTTCAAACAAATACGTTTCACATCATATTTATAGCTCAAAGAAAAGTACCAGGTCAACAAAAAAATGGCAACCAAAATGCCCAATAAAACTCAAGAAAAATGTGAAGAGAGTTCCAGCAAACAAAGGTTCAGCAAATCAACTAGTCAACTCCCAAATACAACAGAAATTCGGATGGAAATTCACAACTCTAAAAGCTCCGAGTCCCAGTGACAAAACCCAACTTATACTTCAAATCAAAAACATTCTTGAAAACCAGAGATAAAAGAAATGCTGAAAACGTGTTTGTGCTTTCTCTAATTTCTTTAGAAAATGAAGCTCGGATGAAGAAAACAAAACTCAGACCAGAACGCTAGAAATTTTACTCTAACCTTCTGAAAATATTTCTCTATTTTTATCCGATTTTGGTATATTCTCTGTATATTTTGTATACGCTATGCATATTCTGTGTATTTCTGTATGTTCCTCTTACAAGAACTCACCTTATATATAAAGGTCAAAAAATCTCGAAGCTTCTGCCTAGGATCCGAAAATCTTCAAATTTTTTAACGATTTGGGACAAATGGAGAGCATGGATCGATTTTCATCAATCCACGACCCCCATTAGTCCAGCAATCGTCCTCCGTCGTACGAAAGTTGTAGAATTTTTTAGAAAATTTGTACACAAATCCGTTGAGGATAAGGTGACGTGGAGGGGGAGACCAACGGGTGAACTCTTGGACGGGTTAATGGTGAGTTAGGCGAGTTGGGGCTAGGAAGATGATGAACAGCAGGCGGCGGCTCGTTTTGGTCTCTAGGTTTAGGGTTTTCTTAGGGAGAAAAATTATAAGAGGCTTTTTATTAAGAGGGAAAACTGGCAAGTCGGTTAGGCGGGTTTGCCCGGTTTGGGCTGGGGCGGACCGGTGGGAGAAGGGGTTTTTTGGGCTGCAATTAATTCGTATAAAGGGAAACTTTTGGGCCGACTTGGCTAAGTATAATAATGGCCCAATTTCGAAAATAACCCGTTTTTCCAATTTCTTTTAATTCCAAACCCCCTTTTCTTTTCTTCTTCTTCGAATTTTATTCAAAAAAAAAAAACTAATTAAAACAAAAATTCTAAATTATCTAAAAATGTGAAGTTAAACTAATTAAATAAACACTACTTACATCTAGAATTTTGAGGAAGACCCTCAAAATTCTAAAGTAACTTCAGCCGATCATCGCAAGAAACAGTCAGAAGTATCAACCCAGTAAACTGGGCAAAATTTTGAGGAGGACCCTCAAAATTCCTGAGAAAGAGAGGTTGCAAAGTCTTGAACTGCGTCACAGTCGCCAGTTCATTTAAAAAAACTATTTTCAATTATATTTCATTTGACTAAATCACGCATGTCTATTATCAAAATTGCTTTGTTTAGCAGCGCTACCCCGATGATATACAACATCGCTGAAAACAGAGGCAAGCAAGACAAGCAAAGTTCACGGGGACACAAACTAACCTTTCCCTTTTAAAAAACTCATAATTTCTCTTTAGATGCAGGAACCCAAGTCGCAAAATTATATATTATACACTCATACTATTCAGGAATACAACTCTCATAATTATCACTTCACAATCGCTATCCGCATACAATATCCCCAGCAACCACAATATCACTACCAACCATCAGCTAAGAAATTTTTTGTTACTATTCGTCTTTCCTCTTTTGCATAAGGCTACCATTCTACCTTCCGAGACTAAGCTCAACCTCTATTTGTATTTCCTGTATTGCGTAAGGCTACCATTCTTCCTTCTGAGGTTAAGATCTACCTCCATCTGCATTTCTTGCATTACATAAGGATACTATACTGCCTTATGAGACTAAGGTCTGTCTCCATCTGCATTTCTTGCATTTATAAGGCTACCATTCTTCCTTTCGAGACTAAACTATGTGTCCATCTACATTTCCTACATTGCATAAGGCTACCATTTTTCCTTTCGAGACTAAGCTCTGTCTCCATCTGCATTCCTTGCATTGCATAAGGCTACTATTCTGCCTTTCGAGACTAAGCTATGTCTCTATCTGCATTTTCTGCATTACATAAGGCTACTATTCTGCCTTCCGAGACTAAGCTCTGTCTCCATCTGCATCGGCTGAAAAATCGCCACTTCATTTAAATCTTGCATCGGCTGAAAGATCCCCGTTTTACTTACATTTTTGCATGGCTGAAAGTTCGCCACCTTTATTTTATGTTTTGCATGGCTGACATATCACCACCTTTGTTTACATCTTGCAATACTGAAATACCGCCACCTTTTATTTACGTCTTACATTGGTTGAAAGATCGGCACCTTCTGCATTTCATGGGCTGAAAGATCGCCAAATTGTCTGAAGGCGTCATCGTTTGGAGGCACCATTTCCATAGCCCGAGAACGCCATGCCGCGGCCTGAGGACCCCATGTTATCTTTTGCATATCATTATTCAAAGGCATCATAATTTGGAGGCCTCATTCTCATAGCCCGAAAACATCATTTCATAGCCTGCATATCCTTTATTATATGCTTCATGGCATAGGACGTCATTGTTGTATCCCATTTTAACATGGGTCAAACTAAAGTATAACATATTGGTAATTCTACAGGTTTTATTAATTAAAGAGAGTCGCCACTTAATTATTTTAAAAGTGAATTAGGACACCTATTTACTAAATAATAATTAAATTTAATCATGTTTTTACCGTCTGCTTAACTTTAAAAATTCAAGGTAAGGGTTCTAATTATCCTAAAGAAAATGTGTTAAGCACTCTTTAAGATCCGTTAATAACGATTACCAGCCAAACTTAGATTAATTAAAATCAAGTGTTTATATATAATAAATAGTTTATTAACCTACACAAATGTTAATCTCATAAAAAATATTTTAAATTGTAATTTCTCCTAAGTTCATAAAAAACGTTAATTTATCAAGTTCACTTTAGATAAAATATTCATTTGTGTTTTGACATTTTAGGTTCACAATAAAGAACTCCAACTATGCTACATTAGAACAACGATCTTGATAAGATTTTCGAAAAAATTACCATTTCAAAGATTAGTGAAATTTCTAAATTACTAAGTACTTTAAAGTCTTAAAAAATTTTGAGGTAAATAACTATAAAGTAAATATTCTATTTACTAGTTGAGACAAGGATCCTGAGTAATTAAATAACTCTTATTATTAAACTATTGTTAATATGAGATAGGCAGAAAGGCACAAACAAATCAATTGTTGTCAAGAAGTCAAATAAAACAAATGTAAAAGAACAAAAAACAAAGAATAACGCCACAGGCACCCCAAGCGTATTTCGCTTATTTTCTTGATATTCGGTGCTCTAAAGAAGATGGTATGCAAAGACTCCACTGCATGGCGAGAGTCTCAAATTAAGACCCCATTTGCTCCAAAGTGTATATGTAAAAACAAAGAAAAAGACAAAACTCGAGCTCCGCATCTGCAGACTCTCAGTCACTTCTACGATTCCGCTTACGTGGAAACTTGTCCGCTTCTACGGAATGTTACCAAACGACCTCATCGCTTCTGCGGCTCCTGCCCGCTTCTGCGGGCTCGCATCAGCGAACACTGGTCCGCTTCTGCAGACTTAGCTGGCCCCCCACAAACTCGCACCTGCACTTCATTCTCCACTTTTGCGGACTCACTTCTGTGGTCCAAGCTCCACAGAAGCGAAAACAACAGGTGACAAAAAAACCAGACCTGATGCAACTTCCAATTTCTTCAGTTTAATCATCCGAACTCATCTTGAGGCCCCCATGACCTCAACCAAAAGCACTAACCTACTCCAAATCACGATACGAACTTGTTCCAATAATAAAAACATATCATTAAACACAAAAATCATCAAATTATGGTGGATTCAAGCCTAAGTTTCAACCAAAACTTTCGAAACCTACATTCTATCAAAACCCTGACCAAACGATGTCCGACTGACCTGAAAATTTGCAGACATATCCAAAATCACCTAACGAAGCTACTGCAACTGTCAGAATTTCATTCCGACTCCTGGATCAAACACTCACCTAACGACCAGATTTTCAAAAATTTCAAACTTCGGCATTTCAAGCCTAAATGAGCTGCGGACCTCCAAAATACATTCCGAACATGCTCCCAACCCCTCAATCACCTAACGAAGCTAACGGAACCATCAGATTTATGTTTCGAGGTTGTCTTAACATTTTACGAATACGAGCCATTTTTCAACTATTAAGCTCTCATTTAGGGACTAAGTGTCCCAAAACACTCCGAATTTTAGAACCGAACATCCCGACAAACCAAAATAACACAAATGAACTTTGGAAAAATAGTTAATTGGGGATCGGGGTGTAAATTTCAAAAATGACCGGCCGGGTCATTACATCTTCCCTCACTTAAACATTTGTTCATCCTCGAACGAGTGTAGAAAACATACTTGAAGTAGTGAAGAGATGAGGGTACTAGATGCGCATATCCTGCTCGGTCACCCATAGTCGCCTCCTCGGCCGGTTGACCCCGCCATTGGACCTTTACTGAAGAGATGTTCTTTGACCTTAGCTTCCTGATTTGCCTGTCCAGAATGGCCACTAGTGTCACGACCCAAACTGGAGGACCATGACTAGCACCCGACCATACTCATGCGACGGGTCACCATGGTATCTCCGGAGCATAGAGACATGAAATATGGGATGGACTCCGGCTAAGCTGGGAGGTAAGGCCAACTCACAAGCAACCTCCCCGACACGCCTCAAAATCTCAAAAGGGCCAATAAATCTCGGACTCAACTTCCCTTTCTTACCAAATCTCATGACGCCCTTCATGGGCGAACCCGAAGTAGAACCCGCTCGCCAACCATAAATGACATAACGCGAACCTTCTTGTCTGCATAACTCTTCTATCTGGACTGGGCTGCACAGAGTCTATCCTGAAACACCTTGACCTTGTCCATTGCATCCTGGACCATCTCAGTACCTAGCAACCTGGCTTCGCCCGGCTCGAACCAACCCACCGGGGACCTGCACCTCTTACCATATAGGGTCTCATACAGCGCCATCTTAATACTGGACTGATAGCTGTTGTTATAAGCAAACTCCGCCAGTGGCAAGAAGTGATCCCATGAACCTCCAAACTCAATCACGCATGCACGGAGCATATCCTCCAAAATCTGAATAGTGCGCTCAGACTGTCTATCCGTCTGGGGTAAAATGCTATGCTCAGCTCCACCCGAGTACCTAACTCCTACTACATGGCTCTCCAGAACCGTGAAGTAAACTGAGTGCCTCTGTCTAAAATGATGAAAACTGGAATACCATGCAACCAGACTATCTCCCTGATATAGATCTCTTCCAATTGCTCTAATGAGTAAGTAGTGCACACATGTATGAAATGGGTGGACTTGGTTAGCCGATCCACAATGACCCAAATAGAATCAAACTTGCTCACAGTCCGTGGAAGCATGAAAGCTGTTGGGGCATTGGTCAGCCTGAAAGACATAACAAGGAACTCGTAATGACCATACCGAGTCCTGAAGGCAGTCTTTGCGATATCTGGCTCCCGAATCTTCAGCTGATGATAACCAGAGTGTAAATCAATCTTGGAGAACACTTGTACGCCCTGTAGCTGGTCAAATAAGTCATCAATACGTGGCAAAGGATATCGATTCTTCACCGTAACTTTGTTCAATTGGCGATAGTCAATACACATACGCATAGAACCGTCCTTCTTCTTCACAAACAACACAGCAGCACCCCAAGGCGAAACACTGGGTCGAATGAAACCCTTAACTCCTGTAACTGATCCTTCAACTCCTTCAACTCAGGAGGAGTCATGCGGTACGGAGGAATAGAAATAGGCTAAGTGCCCGGCAATAAGTCAATACCAAAATCGATATCTCTATCGGGTAGCATGCCCGGAAGATCAGCTGGAAACACATCAGGGAAATCACGCACCACTGGGACTGAATCGATAGAAGGTGTGTCAATACTGACGTCCCTCACATAAGCTAGATAAGTAGTACACTCCTTATCAACCATACGTTTTGAGAAAAGAAATAACACGACTGGGTGTGATGTAGAGTACCACTCCACTCAATACGTGGAATGTCTGGCATAGCCAGCGCCACGGTCTTGGTGTGACAATCAAGAATAGCATGATGGGGTAACAACCAGTCCATGCCCAGAATAATATCGAAATCAACCATGCCGAGCAATAAAAGATCAGCTCTGGTCTCAAAACCACAAATAGTGACCAAACACGACCGATACACATGGTCCACAACCAAAGAATCTCCCACCGGAGTAGAAACATTAACGGAGGCACTCAAAGAATCGCAAGGCACACCCATATGTGAAGCAAAATAAGAGGACACATATGAAAAAGTAGAACCAAGATCGAATAGAACCGATGCCTCAATGTGACAAACCAAGATAATACATGTGATAACAGAATCAGAGGCGACAACTACGGCACGACCAGGAATAACATAAAATCTGGCCTGACCTCTCGTTCGAGGGCGGCCTCTATCATCCTGATCTCTGACCCTGGTTGGCTGGGCAGGTGGGGTGGAAGTTGGATCTGGAACGTTGGCCTGTTGCCATGTGAACCATGTTGAGGCTGTGAAGTCTGTGGAGGCGTTCCTCTCCTACGCCCGGGGCACTTCCTAACCAGATGGCGAGTATCTCCACACTCATAACAAGCCCTGGGAGGACGCGGTGACTGTGACTGACTGGCCCCGCTCCCGCTGGACTGACCCTTGGAGGTACCCCGCACAGGAGGTACACTGGAAATTGGGGGAGCATAGTAAGGCTCCGGAGGTGATAGAGGAGCTGGAGTACCACCAGCTGCTAGCAATGGTGAATGAACTAGACGACCGGAATAACCCCTGCCAAATCGACCGGATGCTGCAGTACGGGCGCCAGAGAAATGACCCGACTCATGAGACCTCTTGGCCTCCCTCTCTCCCTACTCTCTAGTGAGCATACCCTCGATCCATCTGGCAATACTCACCGCCTGCTAATACGGCACATCCGTCTCTAGCTCTCTAGCCATGTCGGACCGGATAGGGAGAATAAGACCCTCAATAAACCTCTGCACTCTCTTCCGGACCGTGGAGACCAAAGTCGGTGCATGTCTGGCTAACCGGGTGAAACTGATGGCATACTCAGATACGGTCATAGAGCCCTGGTGCAACCGCTCAAACTCCACACACCAAGCATCCCTAAGGCTCTGGGGAACAAACTCCCTCAAAAATATATCAGAAAACTGTGTCCAAGTCAGCGAGGCAGACTCGACTAGACTATCCAACTCATACGTGCGCCACCAATCATAAGCGACCCCTCGAAGCTGAAAAGCAGTAAAAGAAACCTCACTGGTCTCCACTATACCCATAGTACAGATGATGCGATGACACTCCTCCAGAAATCCCAAGGCATCATCAGAAGCTAAACCACTGGACACTAGGGGATCATACTTCTTGAACCTTTCCAACCTGTGCTGCTCGTCCTCGGAGGAACTAACCCACATTCGGGCAGTACTGGTGCGGCAGGCGGTATAGGAATAACCTCTGGAACCTGCTCTACAGGCACTCGCTGCTCAGGAGTGCGGGCTGTAGGAGTCCGGGCCCCTCCCCTGTCCTAAGATGTGGCTGCAGCGAGAGGAAGCAACCCCGGCTGAGCCAGAGTAGTGTACATGCTCATAAATTGAGCCAGAGTCTCCTGGAGTGTTGGAGTCATAGTAGATGTAGTAGGTGTACCAGGTGCCTGTGCTCCAACCAGATCTGTTGGTGGTACCTCAACGATAGAGTACGCAGGTGATGTGGCTGCACCTCGGGCGCGTCCTCGACCTCTACCCGGCCCCGGCCTCTAACAATGGTAGTAGGGGGTGCGGGTGGCTGGTCTTCTCTGTAGCACGTGTTCTCACCATCTGTGAGAGAATAGAAGACAAAATTTTAGATTTGGTGTCAAAATATCGCACGACAAGGAATTCAAAAAAAATGAAGAGTTTCCTAAACAGTTACATAGCCCCTCGTAGATAAATTCGAACGTTTCCTTATCGATCAGCGAGATTCTAAATAACCGGCATGTGTCTCGTGACTCCTATGAACCTATAGCTCTGATAAAAACTTGTCACGACCATAGTTCACCAATCGTGAACCTGTCATGACGGCACCCAGTCTTCGCGACTAGGTAAGCCTAACACAATGCGGAATTTACAACCTTTATGAACAACAAGAAGAATAACAGCGGAAAGACATAGAAAATGTAATAGGGGTTGCTCGACACATTCACTTTATTAAAATATCAGAATAAATAACCACCAAAACCCGGAAACTCATGGGCAAAAACAGGCTAAGAGAGTATAATATTGGCTCTATACACCAAGAGTATCTATACAACCGAAATAAAAAAAAGATAACTGGCATCACTAGGGAAGAACAGAAAAAGACCCTTCGGGTATGCGGACGTAGCAGATGCATTCCTCGAGTCTCCTGAAAATGCTCCTACATCATCGGTAGTGCGTCTGATCAGATGGATCTGGATCTGCACAACAAAAGTGTGCAGAAGAGTAGCATGAGTACACCACGGCGGTACTCAGTAAGTGCCAAACCTAACCTCGATGGAGTAGTGACGAGGAAGGTTAGGACCCTACCGAGAATAATAAAATTAATGATAATAAAATCGAATAGTGCAAGGTAGGAGTATATCTGAAATAACCGCAAAATGAGATGAAAACTACAAGTCGTCTATAATTAAGCTAACAAAGAGAAAACAACACAACAAGTGCAAATCAATAATTCAGGATCTCCGGGAATTGAACCCGCAATCCATTTATACTCAGCAGCTCAAGATCTCCGGAATAGAACCCGTAGTCCATATATCTCAGTAGCCAGGATCTCCGGGAATTAAACCTGCAGTCCTTTATATCAGTATCACAGGATCTCTGGGAATTGAACCCGTAGTCCTTTATATCAGTATCACAGGATCTTCAGGGATTGAACCTGCAGTCCTTTATATCAGTATCAATAGATTATGGGAATTGAACCTGCAGTCCTTTATATCAGTATCACAGGATCTCTGAGAATTGAACCTTTAGTCCTTTACCTCAGTTGTCCGTTCGAGGACGAACGGTTGTTTTAGAGGTGGAGATTGTGACGACCCAAAGGGTCATGACTTGTTTATTTAATCATTCCGAGCTTTTGAGGTCTTGAAAACCTCATTTATAGTTGCCTCGATTTGCGTGCACAGTCCGGGCACAAAGCTGGAAAAGATTTATGTTGAAATATGTGAAATATGTGAAAAAGTAGAAGAATTTTGATATTAATATTGATATGGTTGACTTTGGTCAACATTTTTGGTAAACGAACTCGGATCCGTGATTTGACTATTTCAGAAAATCCGTAGAAAAATATGGAGCTTGGGCATATGTCCGGAATTGAAATCCGAGGTCTAGAACCCCGGTAAAAGAATTTTTCTGTTAAATTGTTTTCTGAAAATGTTTAAGGAAAATGAAACTGAATTTTGATTAAAAGACCCTGGTATCGGGCTCGTATTTTGGTTCCGACGCCCGGTATAGGTCATATATATTGGTTAAGCGCTTCCTGTAAAGTTTGGTTGAAAACGGACGTCGTTTGACGTGTTTCGGCCTTAAATTGGAAATTTTGGAAATTATGAAATTTTAGAGAATTCTTGAGTTTTAAGGCTAAATTCCTTGTTAATGATGTTATTTTGGTGATTTGATCGCGCGAGCAGAGTTCGTATGATGTTTTTGAGTTAGTATACATATTTGGTTTGGAGCCCCGAGGGCTCGGGAGTGTTTCGGAGGTGGTTCGGGGTGTTTTCGGATTTGAAAAACACAGCAGAAATTCTGCTGTTTCTGCAGGGGATTTTGTTCTATGCGATCGCATAGGTGTAGATGCGATCGCATAGAGCAAAGATTAGAGGTCCCAAATTCCTTCTGTGCGATCGCAATAGATCCCATGCGATCGCAATAGATCCCATGCGATCGCATAGCTTCCACTTTTCCTCCTATGCGATCGCATACTATCCTTCGCGATCGCATAGAGTAAGACTGAGGCCCAGAATTTCCTTCTATGCGATCGTGTACCATTCTCTGCGATCGCATAGAGTAATTTCAGTTCATTCATTTCCTTCTATGCGATCGCATAAGACCTCCGCGATCGCATAGAGTAATTTTGTTGTCCCCATTTTCCTTCTATGCGATCGCATCACAGGCCCTGCGATCGCATAGAGTAAATTTTCGCCCAGTGAATTTAAGACAGAAACAGAACAGAAACGGGATAAAAATCCCATTTCTGTTCAACTCTTTTCTCCACAACATTTTAGGCGATTTTGAGGCATTTCTTCATCAAAGTTCATTGGGTAAGTATTGTTAACTCATTTTCTTCATTTTTCATCAACATCAATCAAATCCTTAGGCTTAAACATGTATAAATTGGTTGAAAATTTGAGAAATGGGTATAGTTAGGGCTTTCAAAGAATTTGCGATTTAGACCTCGTTTTGGAGTCGGACTTAAGAACAAATTGTATATTTGAACTCATGGAAGATTGGGTGAAATTATTTTGGTTCGAAACTTGAGTTTCGATTATGTGGGCCCGGGGTCGGTTTTTACTATTTCGGGCAGAATGTTGTGAAAACCATATTTAGCAATACGAACTAGTTTGTTAAGTAGAATTGATGATATTAAATCAATTGTGTATAGATACGATTGGATTGGAGTCAAATTCAAAAGGAAAAGGCATTGCTACGGATTGAATCGTTCGTAAACTTTCGAGGTAAGTGTTTGTTCTATCCTAGCTTGAGGGAATAGGATTATGTGTTATGTGTTATGTGATCGAGTGCGGTGTATGGGCTGTGGTGACGAGCATCCATACATTGGCGTCTAGTATGACCGTGATTCGTTGGAAAATGATATTTTGAGATATATTATAGGTGAATCGTTATTGTTCTCCCTTGTTGGGACTTGTTGTGAAGGTAATTATTGATTGCCCTTGATGGGACGATTTATGAATTGTTGTTTCTTTCTTTGCCCTTAACTGTGATTGTTATTTGGGTGAGGAAGAGAGATAATGCACGAAGGGTGATGCCGTGCCATGTTCATTATTGATTATGCACGAAGGATCATGTCGTGCCATGTTTATTATTGATTATGCACGAAGGATCATGCCGTGCCATATTTATTATTGATTATGCACGAAGGATCATGCCGTGCCCTATTATTGATTATGCACGAAGGATCATGCCGTGCCCTATTATTGAACCATGTACGAAGGATCATGCCGTACTATGGATGTGAGGATGAGAGTAAAAGCACGAAGGGTGATGCGGTGCAACTGTTTGCTATTCCTTGAATTGATATTATTTGTGTTCACATTACACTTTGTTTTTCCTTGTGAAATTATTAACTCGTGGTTAATTGTTGAATTCTTTAAGATATTCCTTATTGTGTTAATACTTGATTATTTCTTGTTATTTTGTGGTACCCATATATATATTGAATTGCACAGGTTTATGTGGGTGTCCGGTCCTAGGCTTGTCACTACTTCGTCGGGATAGGCCAGGCACTTACCAGCACATGGGGTCGGTTGTGCTGATGCTACACTTCTGTGCGTTTTTGCACAGGTCCAGGTTACGATCGGGAGCAGCAGCAGCAGCAGCAGTAAATAGATTGCGTGGGAGTTGATTACATTTGAGACCAAGGTAGCTTGCAGACGTCCGCAGGCCCGGCGTCTCTTTCTTTATTTATGTTTATAGCTGTAGTCTCATTATTCCGAGACGAACAGAATTATGTTATATTTTCTTCGGACTTTTATGTGTAGTATTCCATAGTAGTTTGTGAGTTGGTGACTCCAAATCTTGGGTAGAGGATTTCGGTATGGTTTTTACCTTGGGATTTGTTATTTCCATTTCGATAAAGTATTCCGCATTTATTTAATTAAAATTGTGTTATAAACAGAGGATAGTATGAATACGGTGGCTTGCCTAGCTACCACGAGTAGGCGCCATCACGATCCCGATATTGGGGGAAAAAAATCCGGGTTGTGACAAGTTGGTATCGAGCTCTAGGTTACATAGGTCTCGCCACTCACGAACAAGCTTAGTAGAGTTTGAGAGGTAGGTACGGAGACGTATGTACTTGTCCTCCAGAAAGTCTATTGAGTTAGGAAAGAGTCTCTCATTTGTTCTTTCTTGTCGTGCTACTTGATCCTCGATTGTCGATTGAATTTCTGTTGTGTCCTTTCGCGGATGGTAAGGACACGCGACTTCTTCGTCCGCCGACCGACGGCCCGAGCCCCGGACCGGCTCCGCGCGGGGGCGGGGGTCGAGGCCGTATCGGAGGCCGTGGTAGGGGTAGAGCTCAGCCCCGAGGCAGCTACCCCAGAGGTGGAGCCCCGTATTGAGATTGACGAGGAGGTTCCGATTCCGGCAGCTCCAGTGGGCCCAGCTCAGGTCCCAGGAGAGGCTTTAATTACCCCAGATCTCCGGGATGCCTTGATCGGAATAGCGGGATTCATGGACAGCATTGCCAGAGCGGGTTTATTATCGGTTGCACCAGCCGCTTCTCAGGCTGGAGGAGGGGCCCGGACTCCTATTGCTCATACTCCGGAGCCAGTAGCTCCTCAGCCTCAGGCACCAGTAATTCAGCCAGCTGTGGCCACTCAGTCAGGTACCACAGCTTATGCCGGCGATGGAGCGGCCATGACTTTCGATTCGTTATGGAGGCTTGATCGGTTCTCCAAGCTATTTACCACTACATTCAGTGGAACCGCATCAGAGGATCCTCAGGACTTTTTATTCAGTTGCCATGAGATTCTCAAGACTATGGGGATCGTGGAGACAAACGAAGTTAATTTTTGTACTTTCAGACTTGCAGGATCCGCCAAGACTTGGTGGAGAGATTATTGCCTGACTCGACCAGCAGGGTCCCCAACTCTATCATGGGACCAGTTTGCGGAACTATTTATGGAGAAGTTTCTCCCTACTACTCGGCGGGATTTACTTCGGAGGCAGTTTGAGCGCCTCCATCAGGGCACTATGACAGTTACACGGTATGAGACGAGATTTATTGACTTGGCTCGTCATGCAGTGGTGATACTTCCCACGGAGCGGGAGAGGGTCCGCAGTTTATAGATGGGCTTAATCAGCCGATTAGACTCCAGATGGCTATGGGCGTGGGGAGTGACATATCATTTCGGGAGGCAGCCAATGCAGCACGCAGAGTTGAGATGGCTCTTGCTAGGGGAGGCGGTTATTCATCAGATAAGAGGCCTCGTCATTCAGGTAGATTTGGTGGTTCTTCCTCTGGTAGCAAGAGAGTCCTTTGATAGAGGTCGGTCTTCCGGGCCTTTTCATTCCGCCCTTCAGGCTTCACGGGGTGGATCGGGTGATCGTGGTTCTCGGGGGTATTACTCAGACCAGTCTCCTATTAGTGCTCGGCCTCTTCAGAGTGTTCGTGGAGGCCATTCGGGTCGTCGGGGCCAGCAGCCCTATCAGTCCAAGAGTTGCTTACGGTTGTGGCGACCCGAGTCATTTTATCGGGAATTGCCCTATAGCGGCGGGCAACTCTCGGCGGCGAGGTCCTCGTCCCATGATTCGAGCCCCGGTCGACCCTCGGCCTGCCCAGCCGGCCGGAGGCGGGGGTAGAGATTATAGAGGTGGAGGTCGAGACCGTAGAGGTGGAGACCGTCCAGGCAAGAGGTAGAGGTCGGCCGGTTGATGGTCGTCCTAGAGACGCGGCTCGGAGGGAGGTGCGGATCCCCGATTCTATGCTTTACCGGCCGGAGCCGAGGCAGAGGCATCGGATGTCGTGATTACGGGTACTATTCTTGTGTGTGACGAGAGGTGCTTCGGTATTATTTGACCCTGGATCTACCTATTCCTATGTGTCTTCCTACTTCGCACCGTATTTGGTCGTGCCCGCCTATGCTCTGGATATTCCAGTTTATGTGGCTACACCAGTGGGTGACTCCATTGTAGTCGATCGGGTGCATCGTGCGTGCGTAGTTATATTTGGGGGTCTTGAGACCCGTGTTGATCTGTTGCTCGTGGATATGGTAGATTTTGATGTCATATTGGGGATGGACTGGTTGTCCCCATACCATGCTATTCTTGATTGTCATGCTAAGACTGTCACCTTAGCCTTGCCAGAATCACCCCGATTAGAGTGGAAGGGTACCTCAAGCCACTCCGTTCGCATTGTTATTTCTTATGTTAAGGCTCGACGTATGGTCGAGAAGGGGTGTCTAGCTTATTTGGCTTATGTTCGTGATTCCAGCGCAGAAGTTCCTTCCATTGATTCAGTCCCTATTGCACGGGAGTTTCCTGAGGTTTTTCCTTCAGACCTGCCGGGCATGCCACCCGACAGGGATATTGATTTCTGTATTGATCTGGCACCGGGCACTCGGCCCATCTCTATTCCACCCTATCGTATGGCCCCGCCGGAGCTAAAAGAGTTGAAAGATCAGTTGCAGGACCTTCTTGAGAAGGGCTTTATCAGGCCCAGTGTTTCCCCCTGGGGAGCACCTGTGTTATTTGTAAAGAAGAAGGATGGCTCGATGCGGATGTGTATTGATTACCGGCGGTTAAACAAGGTGACTATCAAAAATAAATATCCACTGCCGAGGATTGATGATTTGTTTGACCAGCTCCGGGGAGCGAGGGTATTCTCTAAGATAGACTTGAGGTCAGGCTACCATCAGCTGAAGATCAGGGCGGCTGACATTCCTAAGACAGCCTTTCGCTCTAGATATGGGCATTATGAGTTCTTGGTCATGTCCTTCGGGTTGACCAATGCCCCAAGCAGCATTCATGGAGCTGATGAATCGGGTATTCAGGCCTTAGTTAGATCTGTTCATGATAGTCTTTATAGATGACATCCTAGTGTACTCCCGCAGCCAGGAAGAGCACGAGCAGCACCTCAGAGTGGTTCTTTAGACTCTGAAAGATAACCGGCTATATGCCAAATTTTCTAAATATGAGTTCTGGCTGAGTTCGGTAGCATTTCTGGGTCACATTGTATCGGTGGAAGGTATTCGGGTAGACCCAAAGAAGATTGAGGCGGTCCAGAATTGGCCTCGACCAGCTTCAGTGAACGAGATTCGGAGTTTCTTGGGATTAGCGAGTTACTACCGTCGTTTTGTAGAGGGGTTTTCTTCATTGCGGCCCGATGACCGGAGTTGACCCGGAAGGGTGTCCGGTTTCGGTGGTCGAGAGGAATGTGAGGCGAGCTTTCGAAGGCTCAAGACGGCCTCGACCACCGCACCGGTGTTGGTACTACCTACGAGTACGGGACCTTATACGGTTTATTGTGACGCATCTCGTACGGGGCTTGGAGCGGTATTGATGCGAGATGGTAAGGTTATCGCTTATGCTTCGAGGCGATTAAAGATACATGAGAAGAATTATCCAGTTCATGATCTCTGCATCACTTGACTGTTTTCGTTTGTTTGATCAAGCGGAGGCATTATCTATATGGTGTGACATGTGAGGTGTACACCGATCACAAAAGCCTACGGTACTTGTTCAAACAGAAGGAGTTGAATCTACGACAACGGAGATGGTTAGAGTTGCTAAAAGACTATGATGTTACTATATTATATCACCCAGGGGTAAGGCCAATGTGGTGGCCGATGCATTGAGTAGAAAGTATGCCGGCATGGGTAGTCTTGCATATATTCCGGTCAATCAGAGACCATTAGCTCTAGATGTCCAGGCTTTAGCCAACCGGTTCGTGAGATTAGACATTTCTGAGCCTAGCAGAGTGTTAGCCTGCACGGTCGCTCGTTCTTCATTATTAGAGCGTATCCGTGAGAGGCAATTTGATGATCCTCATTTGCGCGAGTTAAGAGATTCAGTACAGCGGGGAGGTGCCACACAGGTAAATCTAGATGATGATGGAGTATTGAAATTGCGGGGTCGAGTTTGTGTGCCCAATGTCGAAGGAATTCGAGAGTTGATCTTAGCAGAGGCCCACGGTTCGCGGTATTCTATTCACCCGAGTGCCGCGAAGATGTACCGGGATTTACGGCAACACTATTGGTGGCGGAGAATGAAGAAAGATATCGTTGCGTATGTCGCTCGGTGTCTAAATTGTCGACAAGGTGAAATATGAGCACCGGAGACCTGGTGGTGTATTCCGAAGGATTGAAATTCCCGAGTGGAAATGGGAGCGGATCACTATGGACTTCGTTCCTGGACTTGCTTTGACTCGGAGGAAATTTGATGCTATTTGGGTCATTGTTGATAGACCGACCAAATCAGCACACTTTATTCCAGTATCTGTCTCCTACTCGTCGGAGAGGTTAGCGGAGATTTACATTAGGGAGATTGTTCGTCTCCATGGGGTGCCGATATCTATTATCTCCGATCGGGGTACGCGGTTTACCTCGCGGTTCGGGAGAGCGGTTCCAGCGGGAGTTAGGCACCCGGGTTCGGTTGAGTACGACATTTCATCCTCGGACGGATGGCCGGTCCGAGAGGACTATTCGGATTCTCGAGGACATGCTTCGAGCCTCGTGTTATTGATTTCGGAGGCTCGTGGGATCGGTTTCTACCATTGGCAGAGTTCGCCTACAATAACAGTTACCAATCTAGCATCCGGATGGCTCCGTATGAGGCGTTGTATGGTAGGCGATGTCGATCACCAGTTGGATGGTTTGAACCGGGAGAGGCTCGGTTGTTAGGTACAGACTTAGTTCAGGAGGCCTTGGATAAGGTCAAGACTATTCAGGAGAGATTGCGTTCAGCTCAGTCTAGGCAGAAGACTTATGCGGATCGTAAGGTTCGAGATGTAGATTTCATGGTTGGTGAACGAGTATTGCTCCGGGTGTCGCCTATGAAGGGCGTGATGAGGTTTGGGAAGAAGGGCAAGCTCGGCCCTAGGTATATTGGTCCATTTGAGATTCTAGACAGAGTGGGAGGGGTGGCTTACAGATTAGCTTTGCCGCCTAGCTTATCAGCCGTGCATCCGGTTTTTCACGTATCTATGCTTCGGAGATACCACGGCGATCCCACACATGTGTTAGACTTCAGTATTGTCCAATTGGACAATGATCTATCTTACGAGGAGGAGCCGGTGGCTATTCTAGACCGGCGGGTTCGACAGCTGAGGTCGAAGAGTTATCCTTCTGTGCGTGTTCAGTGGAGAGGTCAGCCTCCTGAGGCATCGACCTGGGAGTCCGAGTCTGATATGCGGAGCCGCTACCCACACTTGTTTCCTGACTCAGGTACTTCTTCTTTTGTCCGTTCGAGGACGAACGGTTGTTTTAGAGGTGGAGATTGTGACGACCCAAAGGGTCATCACTTGTTTATTTAATCATTCCGAGCTTTTGAGGTCTTGAAAACCTCATTTATAGTTGCCTCGATTTGCGTGCACAGTCCGGGCACAAATCTGGAAAAGATTTATGTTGAAATATGTGAAATATGTGAAAAAGTAGAAGAATTTTGATATTAATATTGATATGGTTGACTTTGGTCAACATTTTTGGTAAACGAACTCGGATCCGTGATTTGACTATTTCAGAAAATCCGTAGAAAAATATGGAGCTTGGGCATATGTCCGGAATTGAAATCCGAGGTCTAGAACCCCGGTAAAAGAATTTTTCTGTTAAATTATTTTCTGAAAATGTTTAAGGAAAATGAAACTGAATTTTGATTAAAAGACCCTGGTATCGGGCTCGTATTTTGGTTCCGACACCCGGTACAGGTCATATATATTGGTTAAGCGCTTCCTGTAAAGTTTGGTTGAAAACGGACGTCGTTTGACGTGTTTCGGCCTTAAATTGGAAATTTTGGAAATTATGAAATTTTAGAGAATTCTTGAGTTTTAAGGCTAAATTCCTTGTTAATGATGTTATTTTGGTGATTTGATCGCGCGAGCAGGTTCGTATGATGTTTTTGAGTTAGTATACATATTTGGTTTGGAGCCCCGAGGGCTCGGGAGTGTTTCGGAGGTGGTTCGGGGTGTTTTCGAATTTGAAAAACACAGCAGAAATTCTGCTGTTTCTGCAGGGGATTTTGTTCTATGCGATCGCATAGGTGTAGCTGCGATCGCATAGAGCAAAGATTAGAGGTCCCAAATTCCTTCTGTGCGATCGCAATAGATCCCATGCGATCGCATAGCTTCCACTTTTCCTCCTATGCGATCGCATACCGTCCTTCGCGATCGCATAGAGTAAGACTGAGGCCCAGAATTTCCTTCTATGCGATCGCGTACCATTCCCTGCGATCGCATAGAGTAATTTCAGTTCATTCATTTCCTTCTATGCGATCGCATAAGACCTCCGCGATCGCATAGAGTAATTTTGTTGTCCCCATTTTCCTTCTATGCGATCGCATCACAGGCCCTGCGATCGCATAGAGTAAATTTTCGCCCAGTGAATTTAAGACAGAAACAGAACAGAAACGGGATAAAAATCCCATTTCTGTTCAACTCTTTTCTCCACAACATTTTAGGCGATTTTGAGGCATTTCTTCATCAAAGTTCATTGGGTAAGTATTGTTAACTCATTTTCTTCATTTTTCATCAACATCAATCAAATCCTTAGGCTTAAACATGTATAAATTGGTTGAAAATTTGAGAAATGGCTATAGTTAGGGCTTTCAAAGAATTTGCGATTTAGACCTCGTTTTGGAGTCGGACTTAAGAACAAATTGTATATTTGAACTCATGGAAGATTGGGTGAAATTATTTTGGTTCGAAACTTGAGTTTCGATTATGTGGGCCCGGGGTCGGTTTTTACTATTTCGGGCAGAATGTTGTGAAAACCATATTTAGCAATATGAACTAGTTTGTTAAGTAGAATTGATGATATTAAATCAATTGTGTATAGATACGATTGGATTGGAGTCAAATTCAAAAGGAAAAGGCATTGCTACGGATTGAATCGTTCGTAAACTTTCGAGGTAAGTGTTTGTTCTATCCTAGCTTGAGGGAATAGGATTATGTGTTATGTGTTATGTGATCGAGTGCGGTGTATGGGCTGTGGTGACGAGCATCCATACATTGGCGTCTAGTATGACCGTGATTCGTTGGAAAATGATATTTTGAGATATATTATAGGTGAATCGTTATTGTTCTCCCTTGTTGGGACTTGTTGTGAAGGTAATTATTGATTGCCCTTGATGGGACGATTTATGAATTGTTGTTTCTTTCTTTGCCCTTAACTGTGATTGTTATTTGGGTGAGGAAGAGAGATAATGCACGAAGGGTGATGCCGTGCCATGTTCATTATTGATTATGCACGAAGGATCATGCCGTGCCATGTTTATTATTGATTATGCACGAAGGATCATGCCGTGCCATATTTATTATTGATTATGCACGAAGGATCATGCCGTGCCCTATTATTGATTATGCACGAAGGATCATGCCGTGCTCTATTATTGAACCATGTACGAAGGATCATGCCGTACTATGGATGTGAGGATGAGAGTAAAAGCACGAAGGGTGATGCCGTGCAACTGTTTGCTATTTCTTCAATTGATATTACTTGTGTTTACATTACACTTTGTTTTTCCTTGTGAAATTATTAACCGTGGTTAATTGTTGAATTCTTTAAGATATTCCTTATTGTGTTAATACTTGATTATTTCTTGTTATTTTGTGGTACACATATATATATTGAATTGCACAGGTTTATGTGGGTGTCTGGTCCTAGGCTTGTCACTACTTCGCCGGGATAGGCCGGGCACTTACCAGCACATGGGGTCGGTTGTGCTGATGCTACACTTCTGTGCGTTTTTGCACAGGTCCAGGTTACGATCAGGAGCAGCAGCAGCAACAGCAGCAGTAAATAGATTGCGTGGGAGTTGATTACATTTGAGACCGAGGTAGCTTGCAGACGTCCGCAGGCCCGGCGTCTCTTTCTTTATTTATGTTTATAGCTGTAGTCTCATTATTCCGAGACGAACAGAATTATGTTATATTTTCTTCAGACTTTTATGTGTAGTATTCCATAGTAGTTTGTGAGTTGGTGACTCCAAATCTTGGGTAGAGGATTTCGGTATGGTTTTTACCTTGGGATTTGTTATTTCCATTTCGATAAAGTATTCCGCATTTATTTAATTAAAATTGTGTTATAAACAGGATAGTATGAATACAATGGCTTGCCTAGCTACCACGAGTAGGCGCCATCACGATCCCGATATTGGGGGAAAAAAATCCGGGTCGTGACAATAGAACACAAACACAATCAAATAAGAGAAATATGCAGAGAGAAATGAAATACACTACTATGATTAACAATTAATTACAGTCTCAACATGTTTCAGGAAAACCAATTAAGTCAAGTAGGCATTTAGACAGTTAATCCTATCTAATCATGCGTCTCTAGCTAACACAAGATAAATCTTGCAATTTAACAAATCAATTAACAAAGGTAACACTAATTTAGAAATTCAAGTAAAGTGGGTTTTTCAATAATTGGTGCAAGTACACACCCTTCACCTCGCGTACAAGGCATTTAAATCAACATATAATATATCCTAGGGGAAAAGATCCCCACCACAAGGTTAGACAAGTTACTTACTTAAATTCCGGTACAAAACCGCTAAGAAATAATGCCCTTGCCACGAGTATCCGACTCCGAGTGGCACAAATCTATTCAAACCAATTACATAGTGTAAATAACATCGCAAGTAACTAATTACACTGATAAAATTAAAGCTACAATGCAAAAATAGGTAAAATGACCAAAATACCCCTCCAACCATTGGCTTGGAATCAAAATATTTTTACGTTTTCAGAACTCTCGCACTCTCACGAGTCTAACCATATAAAATTTATCAAAATCGGAGTTCATTTGCTCATTCAAATCATCAATTTTCATTCTCTTAGGCTTTGAGCAAACCCCCCCCCCCCAATTGTTACACCTTAATTCCTCCATTTTCAAACGTTAAAACCATGGTTTATCAACATATTAACATAATTTGAGTCCATGAGTGCTTACCTAATGATACCATTTGATTTCCTCCTTAAAATTTCCAAAACCGCCTCTAAGTTCGAAGCCCCAAATGAGTTAATAAGTTCTGAAATTCGAACCAGCACTGTTACATTAAACCCCAAGTATTTTCGCTTATGCGATACCTGAAACACACCAGCGGTTCTGCTTCTGCGTAAACCTTGTCGCTTCTACGACCCTTGCCTTAAACTCGAGTTTCGCTTATGCGGACTCTCAGTCACTTCTGTGACTCCGCTTATGCGAAAACTTGTCCGCTTCTACGGAATGTTACCAAACAACCTCATCACTTTTGCGGGCTCGCATCAGCGAACACTGGTCCGCTTCTGCTGACTTAGCTGGCCCCCACAAACTTGCACCTGCGCTTCATTCTCCACCTTTGCGAACTCGCTTCTGCGGTCCAAGCCCCGCATAAGCGAAAATAACAGGTGACAGAAAAATCAGACTTGATGCAACTTCCAATTTCTTCCGTTTAATCATCCAAACTTATCCCGAGGCCCCCAGGACCTCAACCAAAAGCACCAACCTACTCCAAATCATGATACGAACTTGTTCCAATCATAAAAACATATTACTAAACACAAAAATCATCAAATCATGGCGGATTCAAGCCTAAGTTTCAACCAAAACTTCTAAAACCTACAATCCATCAAAACCCCGAACAAACGTTGTCCGAATGACCTGAAAATTTGCAGACATATCCAAAATCACCTAACAAAGCTACTGCAACTGTCAGAATTCTATTCCGACTCCTGGATCAAAATCTCACCTAACGACCGGATTTTCAAAAATTTCAAACTTCGGCATTTCAAGCCTAAATGAGCTACGGACTTCCAAAATACATTCCGAACACGCTCCCAACCCTGAAATCACCTAACTGAGCTAACGAAACCATCAAATTTCCATTCGAAGGCCATCTTAACATTGTTCTGAATATAGGCTATTTTGCAACTATTAAGCTCTCATTTAGGGACTAAGTGTCCCAAAACACTCCAAATTCTAGAACCAAACATCCCGACAAACCAAAATAGTAGAAATAAACTTAGGGAAAATATTTAATTAGGGATCGGAGTATAAATTTATAAAACGACTGGCCGGGTCATTACACTATGCTACATTAGAACAACGGTCATGAGATTTTCGAAAAAACTACCATTTCAAAGATTTGTGAAATTTCTAAACTACTAAGTACTTTAAAGTCTTAAAAAAATTTGAGGTAAATAACTATAAAGTAAATACTCTATTTACTAGTTGAGACAGATATCCTGAGTAATTAAATAGACCTTATTATCAAACTATTGCTAACATGAGATAGGCAGAAAGACACAAACAAATCAATTATTGTCAAGAAGTCAAATAAAACAAATGTAAAAGAACAAAAAATAAAGAAAGGCGCCCCAAGCATATTTCGCTTGTTTTCTTGATATCCGGTGCTCTAAAGAAGGTGGTATGCAAAGACTCGACTGCACGGCGAGAATCTCAAATTAAGACCACATTTGCTCTAAAGTGTATATGCAAAAACAAAGAAAAAGAGAAAGGGAGAATTAGAAGCAAAGATCCAAATTAAACTAAGAAGTAAAAAAGCTGAGTATGTAAATTGAACCATGAACATGCGACGGTCAAATAACTCTATAATCAAACGTATGCTAACATATCATGAGAGTTCTTAAGTGGAATGTCACGATCCGGATTTCCCATAATCGGGAGTCGCGATGTTGCCTACTATCGAAGCTAGCCCAGCCAATCCTTAACAAAAGAATATACTAAAAATAATTAAACATTGCAGAAAAACCCTTTAGAAATTAAATAAAGAACAATCAAATGCGGAAAAATACTGAACACTACACAACCCCAAAACCTGGTGTCGCTATCTCACAGACTACTAAAGAGTACTACAACCAAATCTGAATGGAAGAAAAATACATAAGTCTATTCTGATACAATAAAAAAAACTGATATAAGGGATAGGGACTTCGGCCTGCGAACGCCGACTAGGCTACCTCGAGAGTCCCTGAAGCTGATGACAACTCCCAACAATATCCTACGGATGCTGCTGACCGTAAGCTGCTCCAACGCTGTGATCTGTGAAAAAAACACAGAAAGTGTAGTATCAGCACAACCGACCCCATGTGCTGGTAAGTGCCTGGCCTTACCCCGGCGAAGTAGTGACGAGGCTAGACAGGACTTACTAAAACCAACTTTTACAGATACATATATAGATACAACAATAACAGAAAGAACAACAGGGTTATATGTAGAGTATACAACTGAAAGGAGAACGGGTCATCCGTGACAACATTAAACCAAAATAACCTTATTTACTTTCATAAGTGGTCGGCGCACCACACGATCCCAATAATATAATATAGTGGACGACGTGCCACATGATCCCAATAATATAATATAGTGGACGGCGTGCCACACGATCCCAATAATATAATATAGTGGACCGCATGCCACACGATCCCAATAATCATAATATAGTGGATGGCGTGCCACATGATCCCAATAATATAATATAGTGGACGGCGTGCCACACGATCCCAATAATTATAATAAATGATTCGTATAGCCTCTCTCAAGGAGTTCCCCTTTTAGGGAAAACTCGACAAAATAATGATCTACCCAATAAGGGTACCACTAGCAGCTCAAACATCTCAATAGTGGAGATTACATATAACGCTCGACCAAATAAAGGAGCAACAACAATCAGAATCTACTCGTCCCGGCAAGGTATCCAACCACATTTCTTCACAATATTTACAATTCTGGCTTCATAAAAGTTACTACCATTTGAGCCAAAACTCCAAGAAATCTTATGTTTTATAAATAATTCCTCAAATAACTCATCATGTTAAATTCATCTTTTACTAGGAATGATTTTCAAATTATACCCAAAGGCAAGTACAAATAAGACTCACAGTCATGCTAGACGTCGGTGTATAGAAACTCTTCACCATGCCTATACACCGCACTCGATCATTTAGCAAATAACAAATAATAATACTTGTCACACCTCCTTTTTACACACACAACGTAATGTATTAATGTGCCACTATTCCCGAGAATGGATATAATAATAATCAGGGAAGGAGTTTTTCCACTTAAAGGACAGTCGGAACGGGATCAATTTATTTAATTTTTCAGAGTCGCCACTTGGGAAAATAATGGTGTCCCAAGTCACCGGTTTAATCCCGAACCGAGGAAATTTATGACTCTGTAATACAATCTGCGAAACTAGAAACCTGGATAAGGAATTTTGTTAACCCGGGAGAAGGTGTTAGGCACTCCCGAATTCCGTGGTTTTAGCATGGTTGCTCAACTGCAATTTTTGTTTTTATCTGATTTCTTTATATATTCCAATTATGTGCTTTTAATATTCCGCTTTTTAATTTTAAAAGAATTGCGACGTCACGAAAACACATTTCGAGTCACATCGCAACCAGTGCGCCTGTGACTTTAATGTATTTCAGTTTCGCCGAGAGATTTATTTGGGTCACATAAATGCGCACCCGTATTTAGGAAAGTAATTTATTTACAAATCGTGCCTAAAGATTCTCCGTCTTTGTTAACTTCGGGAAAGACCGTGAAATTTACTAAACGGTCCTTCCAAGTCTAAGATTTTCATAGCAATTTATTTGAGGGCCCCGCAATTGCGTATTTAGTGCGGCGAGGCTCATCTCACTTTTATTAAAGGCCAATCCTAACACGACTATTTTCTATTTATTCAATCTATTGGTTTTAAATCGAAATGGAATTTTATTTACTTATAATTAACAGTCTAGTCAAGTGAGCTGAGCTGTCTATTCCAGATCTGGGCCATATAATAGCATTCAAGCCCAATATAAAATATGTCTATCACACCAAATTACTCCAACTGTTTTTAGACGTCTAGCACTGCTGGTGTAGGAAAAATGAATGCATAACGCTAGTACTCAATTCGTTTGCCAAACTGTTTTTTTTAACTGATTTTTCTTATTTTAGAATAAATTTGGATGATATCAATTTTCATCTTTGTTTTAAAAATTAATGCCTAACGTCAGTATCCTCCACGGCTGGGCTTGAGGCAAGCCCAAACGAAAGAGTAGGAAAGATCATACAATTATTAACGAGTTTTGCGTCTGAATTAGCTGAAGCATTACTGTTTGAATGTACTAAACCTATGACAAATTAAACTCTTCATAGACAAATTATTGTAACTTGCAAAAGTCTAATATGAATTAATTTGTTTAACAAAAAAAAAACAGTTGAATTCTCTAATTATGAAACATGCGTTATTATGACAGAATGGCTTATGAAATCCTTATCTTAATGACTAACTTCACTTACTGCAAACAGAATTATTTCCAACTTCATTTGACATTACCTATTGGAATTACACTAAACATGAAAATCTAAACATATGCCTTTTTAGATTCTTAACTTTAATCAATCACATTACCACTATTTAATTAATGGATTAATACTTTCTAAACTCACGTGTACCTCAAGACAAAGAACTCAAATGTCTTGTATAATTACAAGTTGAATTTCGAACAAAACCTATCTAGCACTAACGAGAATTCAATTAAAGGAATCTATCACTACAATACTACAAATAGCAATTAAAGGTAAAGAGAAAACAGTAACAATATATTGTATCAAACTTTCACATAAATTGAATCTGCAAGGATGTGATTACAATGTTTGAAACTTCAAACTGCCAATGAGGTAAGAATATACCTGGAACAAACACATATCTATTAGATCTAATTAACAACATCAGCAGCACAAATGATTCAGCAATTTCAGCAATAAACAATCACATCAACAACAATTGGTGATCAACAACAGCAATCGCAACGACAGATCAGACTTAAACAAACAGCAAGAACAATTTCCTCCAGAATGCACTTTCAAACGACAACTCAGAATCAGTTGCGAAACCAAACAACAATAACCAATACCCAATAGACCCCAATAAACTTGAGCTTAAACCTTTAAACTCTCAATATGTTTCCTCTCCTTATGAAAATTAGTTCAGAATTGAGATGCTAAGAAAAGCTTTTCCAAAACTCTCAAACTTAGTCCCCTGTTTCTACGTTCTCTCTTTTGTATGTGTGTTTTTCAGTCTCCCTTTTTAGAATTGTATCCCCTCCTTTTATAGACCAAGACAGACACTTTTTTAAATTCAAAAGTATTTCATCTTTCCAACATGTTATTCCCTTAGCCCATGTGAACTCCTTAATCCTTTTAATCATTCCCCCCCCCTCTTTTGTTGTTTTTCTTTTAAAAGTATTCAAGGCCCCTTTAAAACTAATGCTGGCAGCATCTTTTCTTTATTCAAATCCCTTTAAACCCATGCTACTTCTGATTTCCAGCTAATAAGAGCACTCAAGAGAGCTTAATAAACTAATTTTCTGACCAAAATATTTCCTGACAGTCCCTTTTACTTATAAAACTATTTCATTTTATTAAACTCTATCAAAAGTAAAAGGTTGGATCAGGCATGCCTGATTATCACATGGTTTCCAATTGATTCAACTAGTTCATTTCATGGGTAAGGCATTTTTTTAAATCCTAAGATGCTAACATTCTGATTCAAATCACTAACAGCTATATCCCAACATCACTGACAATTCAAAAAATTTGTTAAACCAACAGTGGCTCGGATCAATCTCAACAGTAATAATCATTATCTAGTGTTCTAACAAAACAAACCCACGGAATTAATCGATGACATTCCATACAATCGAAACTAATCGACAACTCGGTGATTCACAAATTTCGGGCAGACTCAGGGGTTGATAATTCAAGCTAATTTATTTGACGACCTTAAATCAATTAATAGTACAAAGAAATTACAACAACTACCATACAATTGAACAGACAAGAAGAGAGATGAATCGACCAAATAAAAGGTCTGTTGGGGAGGGGCAGAAAAAGGCTAGAAAAATCTAAAAATAAAATAAAACCAACCAAGCATGTAATCATATAAAAATCTTCATATAGAATGAAGGAGAAGAAGCCTAAATACCTCAGAATTGTAGGCGACCCAGGCTCGAACTCGGACTCGGATTATTGAATCCAAACGGGTCTTAATTGAGGTGTTCTCGGTTGAGAACACCTAAATTAAGGTCCATTGGACCTCAATTTCTAATCAATTTAACCCCTTTAAAAATTAGGATTCTTGGGGCTCGATTTGGGGTTCGAGTGGTTCGGACTTGATTCGAAGGGAACCAATGTTCGTTTGGTTATGAGGGCGGTCAAGGGGTGATGAACGGTGAATTTGGACTTGATTGGAGTGGGTTCACACTTTGCTCGAATCTTCAAATGAAGATTCGAGGCGGCCCAAGGTGATTCGAGGTTAACGAAGTGTGGTTTTGGGGAGGGGGAGTTAGGGTGGTTCAAGGGTGTGATTTTGGTGACCGGCGGCGTTGTTGCTGCCGGGTTTCAGGCGTGGGGGGTGGTCCGGCGGCGGCTAGGGTTTGGGGATTGAAGGAGACGAACAGGTGAAAGGGGGGGATTGGGGAATGGGCTGTGTAATGGGGTTTGGGGGGGTAGGATATTTGGTATATTAAAATGATACAATTAATCTCGGCCGTTGGATGATAAGAATCCAACGGCCACGATCGATTTATGTCAAAACGGGACCGTTTGGTTTAGTATTAAGGTGGACCGGGATAGGGAATTGGTTGGACCGGGTAATGGATGAAGGGTTTATTTGGACTGGGCTGCTGCTGGGTATTTGTGCTTGGGCCTGGTTTTAATTTAAAAAGTGGCCCAATCCGATTTTCTTTCCTTTCACTTTGTTTCCTCTCTTTTCCCTTTTCTTTTTAATTTTCTTAAATTATTTCAAACTAAATTTTAAAATCCTAATTACATTATAAAATAAAATTAACTTATTAAAAGTATTAATTAACCTCCAATAACAATTAAACATACAAAATTAAATACCAAAAAATAAAGTAAAATCACACAATTGGACAATAAATGGTAAAATGCAAAAATACATTATTTTTTGTTATTTTTCATTTTCGTAAAACAAACTTAATTACTCTAAATTACAAACATGAATTTATATGCAAATGCAAATACTTTTGTATTTTATATTAATTTAAATAAATAGAAATGCACACACAAAAATGCAAATAATAAGAGAAAAATAACACAAAAATCACAAAAATCACGCTCAACACAAAACTATTTTATTTTGAATTTTTTGGGAGTAATTCTTATGTAGGGCAAAAATCACGTGCTCACAATACTCTAGTCATATTCCCTCAAGCCAGGATTAGATCAAACACTTACCTCGGTCCAAATAAAAATAGCAATCAATCCTCTAGCACTGCCTTTCCTCTAGAATCCGACTCCGAAACAATGGTATCTAGTCATTTCTAATTCAATAACATCAATTAGGGCTCAATAATACAATCCCATAGCCTAAAAATGAAATTCTCACCATTCTTCCAAAATAGCAAAATCTGACATCGGACCTGTCACACCTCCCCTTTTACTACCCTTTTCTGAAGAATAAGGTATACCTCGTTAATTACTAATACACCCCGAGATAGGATATAATAATAACAACAGGGAATGAGTTTTTCCATTTTAAGGACAATCGGAAAGGGATTTATTTTGATTTCAGAGTCGCCACTTGGGAAGATAATGGTGTTCCAAGTCACCGGTATAATCCCGAATCTGAGGAAATTGACTCTATTTTAATAGTTCGCGAAACTAGAAATCCGGATAAGGAATTCTGTTAACCCGGGAGAAGGTGTTAGGCTCTCCCGAATTTTGTGGTTTTACCACGGTCGCTCCACTGCCGTTTTTTACTTATTTGATTTCTGTATATGTTTTTACAAAATGTGCATGTCCCGTTTTGATATTTTAACGCCTTGCGACGTTGCGAAAATGTATTTTCGAGTCACACCGCAACCAGTACGCCTGTGACTTTAATACGGTTCAGCTTCGCCGGGATTTGAGATTTGAGTCACATAAATGTGCACTCGTATTTAGGAATGTATATTTTAATCGTGCATATAGTGTCTACGTCTTATTATCTTTAGGAAAGACCGTGGAATTCGCTAAATGGTCTTCACAAGTCTAACATTCTTATTAAAGTTCATATGGGGTCCCCGCATGTTTTTCATTTTATACGAGGCTCATCCCGTTATTTTTTAAGTCCAAACCTATCAAGTACTATATTCACTATTTTTTATTTTGTCTCCTAATTATGTTATAATATTTTGGTATTTTTTCGAATTTGATGTTATTTCGTCCATGCCAACTATCCGTTTCCAGGCCTGGACTTGTAGACTGTATTAACAGTCTATTACACATAACTGGGCTTCTGAAACCCAGTATTTACATGTGTCTTTATTTAGAGGCCCAAAAGTGTATTCAATTACGTCTGGGCCTTTATTTTCGATTAGGCCCAGAACAGGCGGATAAAATATAGAGTGGGATTGAAATTTCATAACACTTGAACAAACAGTCATTAGATAACATAATAGATCAAACAAAAGTCATTTTCATTTCATAAAGTACTGGAATACATATTCATCAATACTAGTTGTGGACTCTAATCGCTATTTAAACAATAACATGACTTAAGTACTAATATTTCTATTTCAATTACTTAAACAGTGATGACTATACTAATAGAGCAGGCTTGAACTATTATTAATGATCGGATTCTAACTTATATATTGTAAGTTATTGTTAAACGAATCTGAATGACAAAACAGCTTTAACTCATCTACTCATTTCCTTTTATAGACTAATTATCAGGTTCTAATTAGAGAGGTTATTTGATTACCATTTCATTTGTTATACTTATGTCACTAGGCGAGTTAGATTCATGTGTTAGTCTGTTTTCAACCTAATACTAATAGTAGTTGTACTTTATGTATATACTACTACTACACTATCTACTTACTTTGTCTCGACTACATACAATATTTAATTATTACAAACCATCCTACTAAATTACATGAACTCTAACATGATGATTATAAAAGTAGAAGAAAATAGCAACATAATTCGTCCAAACAGCTCATGAGACTTTCATTTCTTCAATCAATTTGTAATTACATTTTCAGAAAAGAAAATGTACCTGATTCACCAAAAAAAAATATCTTATAAGTCTAGATCGGATGAAGAATAGTCAGCAATAGCAGCAATAGAGCAGTAGTAGAGTGGCAGACAAAGCAGCAAGTATAGCAGCAAAATAGAATCCCAAAGTTCAGCAGTTCAACAAATCAACAAATAGGATCGAATAGCTCGAATAGAATACAGCAAAGTTGAAGAGCAACAGACTCTAATAGAACTCCAAATTAATTTCCAAAGAAGTCAGCTAGAATTTCAGTATCTAAGCTTAGAATCACTTTTTCTTAATTCAAAATCTGGACCTCAGAGATCAACCCTTGAATTTCTAAAATCTAGCCTATTTTTGTAACCCACAACTAGCAACCCCTTTTTCAGGCTCAATAGAAGCCTAATTATAGACTGTTTGGGGTGAAATTTGAGTGGAAAATTCAAATAACTTATTTCTAATCCCCTTCCCTTTACTTTTTCAATGATTTATAGTTTGATCCCCTGAATTAGGTGTCGAAATGCCTTCCAGCCCTTGCTGGAAGGTTCTAGGTGGTTCTTTCATGTTCTATTAGGGGTGTTTTACTAAGCTGCCCTCACTTGCTAAGTGTAATTTCAATTCTGCCTTTTTATTATACATATCTTACCCTTTATTTTGTGGGTAATTACAAGAATACTAGGTAGTAAAGTCTTTTATATCCCTATAGGCTCTGTTAAATCATCAATATTGCCATTTATTATTCCTATTATATCCCGTTCTTTATTTACCCGACCTACTAAGGTCTGGGCAGATTATGTTAAGGCTTTATATAACTAATAGCCACTATTTATAACTCTTTAAGACTTAGCCAGAATTTAACCCCAAACCCCTTTCAATTTTAACACCTTTTTAACAGACCCAAGCTTATTTAAAATGTATCCCTTTTATTAACACTAAGCAACTAATCAGAAATAGGTTCGCAAAACTAGCCACTTAACCAGTTCATTTCAAGAATATCCAGACTTAATCATTTCACGAATAACCAGACTTAATCATTTCAAGAATAACCACCTTAACAAATAGGTTTAATCATTGCAAGAATAGCCATATCTACTTTAAGAAACTAACCCTAGATCTTCACAGCTATAACCAAATCATAAAAGCATTATAGAATTCAGAATAGTCTATCAAATGAATCAGATTACAAATAGCCAATTCATGTTGTATTGCACACATAACCTTAATCGTAAATCAATTTCCAATTAACTAGAACTTAGAGAGAAGTTTTGATAATGGTTGAATCACAATTAACCAAAGTATAATTTCAGACAAGGCATGATGAACAGAACACATAAAGAAGCATATTTAACCATGATTAATGTGTAAAACTTATTAAAAACCCTAAAGTGCTAAAACAGACTAGGCATGTGTAAAGAAATAGAATAGATTTTAAGCATGTAACGAACACAAACTAACAAGAATATCAAGAACATTTACAGAAGGCAAATAGGCAAAGAAGTATATGGGTAAGGAAAACTTAGCTTTCAGGATCTCTTTTCTTTCTTTTTTCTTTCTTTCTTTCTTTTTTTTCCTTCTTATTTATTTCTTCTTTCTTTTTCTTTTGTTATTTTCAGGCTTCAAAAGTTCTTAAAGACTTAAAGTCTTCTGAATATCAGATCTTCTCGATGGGGCTTATTTTGGAGTTTTAGTGGGTAAGGGGGTGGTCTGGGTGTTATTTGAGAGGTATTGGGGGTGGTATTTGTTTTGGGTGTTCGCCGGAGTAGGGTTCCGGCGAACTTCTTTTCTATATTCGAACAGCTCCGGCTTGATTCGAGGCTAGCCACCTAGATAAAGTTAAAGACCTCTTTGAGGTGGTCATATAGTGTAAAACTGGGAGCCAGGTTCATAGATTAGAGGTTGCCGGCTAGGGTTCCGGTGACCAGACTTTCAAGAAAGAAGGGGTTTTTGGGTTTTTGGGGTTTTCAAGGTGGTTGTGGTATGTGAGGATGAAGGATAAGAGGTTTGATAGTGGTTTGAGTCGGAGAGGGCCATGGTTTCACGCCATTCCGACCAGTCTCCATGAGAGACGAGATGAAGAAGATGAAGAAGGAGGCGGCTAGGGTTTGAGGTCTGTGTATATGAGTGTATAATGTGTGTAATGAACGAGAGATTGCCTTATATGAAAAATACTTGTCCAACTAGACAGTGCTGAAGTCTAACACGTGGGTTGGATCGCCATGATACCTCCGAATCATGGATACGTGAAAACTGGATGCGTGGATGATAAGCTAGGCAGCAATGCAAGTCTATAAGCCACCTCCACCACTCAATCAAGAATCTCAAATGGACCAATAAACATTGGGCTAATCTTGCCCTTCTTCCCAAATCTCATCAAGCACTTCATAGGCGATACTCGAAGCAATACCCGCTCACCAACCATAAATGCCATATCTTGAACCTTACGGTCTGCATAACTCTTTTGCCTAGACTAAGCTGAATGAGCCTATCCTAAATGATCTTGACCTTTTGCAAGGCCTCTTGAACCAAATCTGTACCCAACAACCGAGCCTCTCCCGGCTCAAACCGTCCAACCAGAGACCGACACTGCCTACCATATAAAACCTCATAAGGAGCCATCTGAATGCTCGACTAGTAGATGTTATTGTAGGCAAACTCCGATAAAGTCAAGAACTGATCCCATGAACCTCCAAAGTCAATAACACAAGCTCAAAGCATATCCTCTAGAATCTGAATAGTCCGCTCGGACTGACAGTCCATCGGGGGATAAAATACGGTGCTCAACTCAACCCGTGTGCCCAACTCTCACTGAATTTCTCTCCAGAAGCGCGATGTAAATTGTGTATCCCGGTCCAAAATGATAGATGATGGCAAGGCAAACAATCTCCCGGATATAAATCTCAGCTAATCTCTCTGCAGAATATAAGACTACCATAGGAATAAAATGTGATAACTTAGTCATCCTATCAACAATAAACCATATCGCATCGAACTTCTTCCGAGTCAGCGAAAGTCCAGTAACAAAGTCCATAGTAATTCTCTTCCACTTCCACTCAGGAAGCTCAATCCTTTGAAATACACCACCCGACCTCTGATGCTCGTACTTAACTTGTTGACGATTCAAACAATGAGCCACATACGCTACGATATCCTTCTTCATTCTCCGCCACCAATAATGTTGCTGCAAATCCTGATACAGCTTCGCGGTGCGCGGATGAATAGAGTACCAGGAACTATGGACCTCTTCTAATATCAACTCTCGAAGCCCATCCACATTGGGCACACAGAGTCGCCCCTGCAATCTCAAAACTCCATCCGCATCTAAGGTAACTTGTTTGGCACCTTCTCGTTGCACCGTGTCTCTAAGGACTCACAAATGGGGATCATCAAACTACCGATCACGGATACCCTCCAATAACAAAGAACGAGCAACCATGCAAGCTAACACACGATTGGGCTCAGAAACATCCAGTCTCACAAACTGATTGGCTAAAGCCTAAACATCCAAAGCAAACGGCCTCTGACTGACTAGGATATAAGCAAGACTGCCCATATTGGTCGACTTCCTACTAGAAGCATAGGCCACTACATTGGCCTTCCATGGGTGATAAAGAATGGTGAAATCATAATCCTTAAACAACTCCAACCACCTACTCTGCCTCAAATTCAACTCCTTCTGCTTGAACAAGTACTAAAGACTCTTGTGAGCAGTGAACACCTCACACGCCACGCCATACAAATAATGCCTTCAAATCTTCAATGCGTGAATAATGGCTGCCAACTCTAGATCATGCATTGGATAGTTCTTCTCATGAATCTTCAACTGCCTCGAAGCATAGGCAATGACCTTGTTATCCTGTGTCAACACTGCTCCCAGCCCCATACGATAAATATCACAATAAACTGTATAGGGCCATAAACAAGTGAAAAAAACCAGTACCGGTGTCGTAGTTAGAGCTGTCTTGAGCTTTTGAAAACTTACCTCACACTCATCCGACCATCTTAACTAGGCACCCTTTTAGGTCAATCTGGTCATCGGGACTGTAATAGATAAAATCCCTCTACGAACCATCAATCTGGTCCCCAACCCCAAGAAACTCTGAATTTCTATGGCTGATGCTGGTCTAGGCCAGTTCTTGACTACCTCTATCTTCTTCGGGTCCACCTGAATACCCTCTGCTGATACAACATGACCCAGAAATGCAATTGAACCCAACCAGAATTCACACTTCGAGGACTTAGCATACAACTGGCTATCCCTCAGAGTCAGAGTCTGAAGAACCACTCTAGGTGTTGCTCGTGCTCCTCCTGGCTGCAGGAATATATCAATATATCATCAATGAACACTATCACAAATGAATCTAGATAATGCCTAAAAACTCGGCTCATCAAGTCTATGAAAGTTGATGGGGCCTTTGTCAACCCGAATGACATAACCAAGAACTCATAATGCCTATACCAGAGTGCAAAAAGTTGTCTTAGGGACATCAGATACCCTAATCGTTAACTGGTGCTAACCAGATCGCAAGTTAGTCTTGGAAAATACCCTGGCACCCTGAAGCTTGTCGAACAAATCATCGATCCTTGGAAGTGGATACTTATTCTTGACTGTTACCTTGTTCAATTGCCGGTAATCAATATGCATCCTCATTGACCCATCATTCTTCTTAATAAATAACACCGATGCACCCCAAAGAGACACATTGGGTCTAATGAAACCCTTCTCAAGCAAATCCTGCAACTGTTCTTTTAACTTCTTTAACTCTAGCGGGGCCATACGATATGGTGGAATAGAAATGGGCTGAGTGCCCGGAAATAGATCAAAGAAATCAATATCCCTGTTGGGTGGCATACCCGATATGTCTGAAGGAAAAACATCAAGGAACATACAAACAATGGGCACAGAATCGATAGAGGAAACCTCAATACTAGAATCCCAAACATAAGCTAAATAAGCCAAACACCCCTTCTCGACGATACGCCGAGCCTTCACATACGATATGACACTGCAGGTATAATGACCTGGAGTCTCTCTCCACTCTAAGCAAGGCATACCCGGTAAAACTAAGGTCACCGTCTTGGTATGGCAGTAAAAGATAGTATGATTGGGTGATAACCAGTCCATCCCCAATATAATATCAAAGTCGACCATATCTAAAAGCAAAAGATCTACACAAGTCTCTAGACCCCCAATCACCATAACACAAGAGCGATGGACTCGATTGACCATGATGGAATCATCCACTATCACAGACATATAAATAGGAATACCCAATATATCACTAGGCATACTCAAATATGGGGTAAAATAGGATGACACACATGAATACGTAGACCCCGGATCAAACAACACCGAATCATCTCTATCACAAACTAGAACCGTACTTGTAATAATCGCATTGAAGCCTATACCTCGGGACTGGCGTGAAGAGCATAACATCGAGGTTGGGCCCCACCACTTTGATCTACCTCTATGGGACGGCCTGCTGCTGGTTAGCCTCCATCTCTGATGGTCTGAGCTTCACCTCTATGACCTCTACCTCTACTTATGGTACCTCCCCCCACCTCTAGCTGACTAGGCAGACTGAGGAGCACCTGGTGCATGAACTATGGCACGAGAACCCTAGTGCTGAGAATTGCTCAGTGCTTGAGGGCAAAATCTGGCAATATAACCAATGTCGCCACAAGTGTAATAAGTCCTCGGCTGCTGAGTCTGCTGGCACTATCGGCCTAAATGACCACCACAAAAACTCTGAAGCGGCGGTGCACTAATAGGAGCTGGTGGTGCACTGAATGGTTGTTGATCAGAATAGTGCATGTGAGAACCACGACCACCGGGGGTACTCTGGGAAACCTGGAGGGCTGACTAGAAAGGCCTAGAAGGCTAATCCCTATCATATAAATCTTTGCCTCCAGATGAGGCACCACTACATCAGCCTCACTGACGGTGTCTCTTGTCTATTCTATGACCACCCCTCTGTGGCAATACCATCTCGATCCTCCGGGCCACATTGGCCGCCTCCTGAAATATGATATCACTCACTGCCACTCTAGCCATCTGGAGACGAATAGGCTGAATGAGTCTATCAATAAACCGTCTCATTCTCTCCTTCTTAGTAATGAGTATGACAATAGCATGGCAGTCCAACTCAATAAACCTGGTCTCGTACTGGGTGACTGACATGGATCCCTGATGGAAATGCTCAGACTGCCTTCGATAGGCCTCACGATGTGTGATAGGGAGAAACTTCACTAGAAACGTATGCGTGAACTGCTCCCAAGTCAAGGTTGGAAACCCTACTGATCTAGATAAACATAAATCTCTCCACCAAGTCTTGGCAGATCCAGATAGGCGAAATGCAGCAAAATCAACTCCATTGGACTCAACAATACCCATGTTCCAAAGAACCTCGTGGCAGCTGTCCAAATAATCATGAGGATCCTCGGTGGGTGCATCACTGAAAGTAGTAGTAAAGATTTTGGTAAACCTATCCAATCTCCATAAAGCATCGACAGACATGGATGCCCCATCACCTGCCTGGGCTACCACACCCGACTGAGCTGCTCCAACTGGCTGAACTACTAGAGCCTAAACCTGAAGAGCTACATGCTCATAGTACGAGTAGCAGGAGTTTGGGCCCCTCCTCCGGCCTGAGAGGCAGCTGGTGCTACAGGAAGCAAACCCGCTCCATGAGGCCCACCAACTGGACCAAAGTGTCCTGAAGAACTGGGTAGTAATAAACCCCTTTGGGACCTGAGCTGGGACCTCCGGAACTGCTGGGGCCGGAACCTCCTCGTCAAAGTCGACATGAGGCTCCGCCACTAGTACTGTTGCTCAGGGCTGAGCTCTACCCCTACCTTGGCCTCTAGCACGACCTCATCTACTGCCTGTAGCGGGAGCTGTCTAGGGCTCGGACTGCAAATCATAAGATGAGGAAGCGCGTGTTCTCTCCATCTACGAAAGAATAGACTAGAATTTTAATCAACACTGAGAAACCAAGGCGCACGACAAGAAAAAATAAATGTGAAACTTTTTCCTAACTCGGTAGTCTATGGGGGATAAATACAGACATCTCTGTACCAATCCCTCAGGCTCTACTAAGCTTGTCCGTAAGTTGTGAGACCTATACAACATAGAGTTTTGATACCAACTTGTCATGACCCGTATTTTCCTCCCTCGAGAGTCGTGATGGTGCCTATTAGTGAGAGCTAAGCAAGCCAAATCTAATTACCTTTTCATAATTAACATCATTTCCTTTTAGCAATTATCAGCAATAAAATAAAAGCAACTAAATCAAGTGATAAGCGGATGTCTTAAATTAGAGAAAACTGAATAGAATGCGGAATAAAAATTCAACATAGCCTCTAACCAAGATTGGTGTCACATCACTCACGAAGTACTAAAAGTGATAAATACAAAGTCTGAAAGAAAATACAATTGTTTGTCTCGAGAACAATGAGAGAACAGAGTGAAGTAACGGATAGAAGAGACGTCGGGCCTGCGAATGCCAGCAATGTTACTTCGTGCTTTTACTCTCATCCTCACTAAGCAATAGTATAACAAATGTGCACGACATCACCCTTCGTGCTTTTACTCTCATTCCTCACATATAATCAATAGAATTGGCATGACATGGCACATCGTGCGGCACGACATCACCATTCGTGCTTTACTCTCTTTTCCTCACAATAAGAAAATAATGCACGACATCACCCTTCGTGCTTTAACACTATTCCTCATCCAAACAACAATCACAAACAATGTCAAGGGGATAATAAAACAATAATGGAAATCCCGTCAAGGGAACATAAACAAGAAATTAAAACCCGGTAAGGGTACAACATCAATAATCTCAATGTCCCTACAAGGGAAAAATACCCAATGAACAACAATATCCCAATAAGGGAGTTGTTTAAATACTCTCTCTTTTCTTTCACTTTCACCTCATAGTTCACATTGTAACTTGAGCCAATGCTCCAAAGATTCACTTATCTCATATACCTTCACAAATTGTATTTCAACTCGAGCCAACGCTCCACGAAATTTAAAGATCACAATTCCTTTCAAGTACCCTGTACAACATATAGAAGTCATCAATTAATCATGGAAGGTATAACAAAACCAAAGCATTCGTAAAATAAGGACTCACGGTATGCTAGACACCAATGTATAGATACTCGTCACCACGCCTATACATTGTACTCGATAATTAGCAAGTAGCAAATAAGACTCAAATACTAGTCCCTCAAGCTAGGGTTAAACCAATCACTTACCTTAAACTTCCATGGCCAATTCAATCCTCACTAACCGCCTTTCCTCTTGAATTCGGCTACAAATCAATTGTATCTATACAATAATGACTTGAATACATCAATAAATGCTAAACAACATGAACTCAATACCTAATTAATAGATTTTTCATCATTTTTCCCAAAAGGTCAAAAATGCCTCCGCGCCCACATGGTCAAAACCCGAAATTCGAACCAAAACCCGATTATCTATTCCCCACAAACTCAATTACATAATTTATTTTGAAATTGGACCCCAAATTAAGGTCCAAATCCCCAATTTTAGAAAAATCTAGGTTCTACCCAAAATACCCAAATTTTCCCATTAAAACCTTTGTTTTGAAATTGAAATTATGCTAAAAGATGTTAAGGAGTGAAAAAAATGAGTTAGAAATCACTTACGAATCATTTTGAATAAGAAGAATTGTTCGCCTCTTGTGTTTTGGATTTTTGAAAAGTGAAAAATAACTGATATTCCCATCTATATATACCCCTCTGAAATCCTAGCGCGGATCGCGCAAAATGGGACTGAGGGCTTTCCTGAATTAATTCCAGAAAATAATTTTACACAAAAATTTATTTCTCGGGCTTAGGACCTCGAAATTCGATTCAGGGATACGTCCAAGTCCCATATTTTTCTACGGATCCTCCGGGACCGTCAAATTACGGGTTCGGGCCCGTTTACCAAAATATCGAACAAAGTTAAATTTATTCAATATAATATCAAAATTTAACATTTTTTTTCTCACAGAATTCATATTTCAGGTTTTCGGCTATGCGGCTGGACTGCGCACGCAAATAAAGCAACCATAAATAAGGTTTTCAAGACCTCAGAAGTACCGAATAACTAAGGAAACAAATGATAATCTTTTAGGTCGTCGTACGCTCGAGCTAATTGGAGCAGCTACCATTTTAACAAATTCTTATAAATTGAAGTCTGATGCTAGCATTTGATCCTCCAAAACCAAAATTTGATGCATTAGAAGTTAACACAATAAAAGTAAAGTCACTAAATTGCCCAAAATAGTACTATCTCCAGAATTTTTGAATATATCAAGCTGCTTCAACTTAACTGACAGGCATACTTTACTGTAACCACATGTTATTTATCTTATGGGAATATCACTAGAGCTTGCCTGCTTGGCAAGTGATGCCGATCTTGTCATTCGGGAAGGCATGGTGAGCCTTTTGCTGTCAATTCTTTGTCCGCGGAGCCACAAAGTTTGGAGTCCGGAACCGAAATAACACCCAATTAAACAAAAAATACCCTTTTAAACTTTAAAAAAAATTACAAAATTAGCCATTTCGCAGTATAAAACTGCGTATTGCACTAACGACCGTTAGTGCAATTCGCAGTTTTATACTGCGAATTGTGTTTTTTTATTTTCTTTTAAAAATGGCCATGTTTTAAAAATTGGCCTATTTCGCAGTTTTGTACTGCGAATTAGGCTATTTCGCAGTACAAAACTGCGAAATAGGCTGCAAATGGGCCCACTTTTAATTAAAATTCATAATTCGTAGTTTTGTAGTGCGAATTTCATTGAACAACTGCTCAAAATTTCCTTATTTATAGACGATTGAACTTCATCAAAACTCTATCAACACTTAAACTTCGCTTATTCTCTCTTCTCCTTATCAATCCATTTTTTATAATGTCTGAAGTTGCCAAAATAAGGGTTTCATTGTATGGGGGGGGGGGGTGAGGTTATTGTGGATAATAACTCAGTGAGGTATAGCTCTCCTCCACAGTGTCATGTTAAATTGCCGCTTAATATGCAATACAATACTTTGGTATCGTTGTTACGTAAAAAAATGAGTGAGCGGAGGCGTTCGGTTAGCATTAAAGTAATCGGAAGATTTCCTTATTCAGTGACTCCGCATGGGTTTGCTTATTATTCGGAGTTTAACATTGACGATGATGAAAGTCTTAGAGATTTTTTGCGGGTTCCGGACGAATATAGAGAATACATTGTAATAAAATTATTAGAAATGTATGTCAAGGTTGAAGACCTTAGTAGTAATGAGGGAGTGCGTATAAGTGATAACTCACATTCATCGGATGGTTATTTTGGAGGAACATTAGGCGAACAGGTTGGATATGGAAGAGGTTCTCTTGATTTGAATTTGTCACCACAGGCGAATGAGGAGCCAGAAAATAATGTTACTACTTCGTATAATCAACAAGACGACCGGTAAACTTAAATTTAGTGAAATCTTTTTCTTTATGTTTTATTTGGATTTGTATTTATAGTTCTAATTTTCATAGGGTGTACCGTCCGAAATTGAATTTGACAAATTATGACCACGTCCCTAGTTGGAATTTGCAAAACTCTGCAGTATTGGAGCACGGTGGTCCCTCTGGTAGTTATCAGCAACCTCAAGAAAGCCATCATGAAACTTCAAGACAATACGATTTGTAAGTAAAGTGATATAGTGATATGTACATTTAAATTTCAAGACAATACGATTAGGATACTTAAATTTTTGTTGGTTATATGCAGTGAAAACGAGCTTGTTGAAGCTCCTGGACTAACACAGTTGCCCGTACACGATGTTTTTACTCGTGACTTAGCAGATGCGCAGAGTCAGGAGGATGATAGTGATTACGATAACAATGCGGATGAGTCTGGTGATGAGACACCCTTCCGTGAGGAGGGTGATGATGTGGAGGGTGACGATGAGGAGGAGGAAGTGAATGTGGAGCCTGATTTGACTAGGGATCATGTTCCTCTCCCCCCTCGTTAGACGAAGAGTGTATGAATCCCACGTGCCTTTTCATGAGAGAAATATTTCATACCTTGATAATTTGCTCGCCATGCCTAATGTTGATGCATTGACAAGGGATTATGATGAATTACGATCGAAGATGTGGGATGAATGTAGACCAGCTGTTGTTACAAAGGGCATGTATTTCCCTGACAAAGCTCGCCTAGTTAGGGCTGTAAAAATCTATAGCATAAGGGAGTGTCGTGAGATGACGATAACTGAGTCAACTACGGATAGATACAAGACTATATGTCGCAAGTGGTTCTTGGGCTGTCATTGGATGCTTCGTGCTACAAAGAAAAAATCTGGTTTGTGGAAAGTTGGTAAATTTATTAGCGATCATAGATGTGAAATGGACACATTCAATGAGAACCACTTCAACCTGGATTGACTTGATTTCCCTTGTCTTGGTTCCATTTTTGGAAGTGTCTATTAGATTTAAGATTAAAGAGTGTATTACAGCTGTCCACAAGGAGTATGGTTGTACTATAAGTAAAAGAAAGGCATATCTCGGTCGCAAACGTGCCTTTGAACTAATTTATGGCGACTGGGATAAGTCCTTTTCAAATCTTCCCAGGTACATGGCTGCACTGCAACAATTTAACCCCGGTACTATTGTTGAATGGAGGCGCGAGCGAAGTCCTAGCAGTCCGGATTTTATATTCAACTATCTATTTTGGTCATTTAAACCAACAATAGATGGTTTTGTGCATTGTACTCCTATAATTTCCATAGACGGTACTCATGTCTATGGAAAGTATGATATTAAGCTTTTGATTGAAGTTGCTATAGATGCCAACGGCCAAATATTTCCACTTTCTTTTGCCATTTGTGCGAACGAAAGTGAAGAGACGTGGACGCAATTCTTGAACCACTTAAAGCAACACGTTGTCAAACAGCGTTTAGGTATTTGTCTAATATCTGATCGTCATGGTGGTATTTTAAGTTCTGTACGTCACTTGCGTGAATGGCAGGCACCGCATGCATACCACCGTTACTGTGTGAGGCACATAAAGGCCAATTTTCAAAAGAGATTTCCTGACAAGGCGTTGCATGACTTAATGTGGATGGCTGCAACTGAGCACCAGCTCTGTAAATTCACTAGGTGCATGGAAGCAATCCGGCAGTTGGAACCACGAGCCTATAGTTGGTTGATGCAACATGACCCTCAAATGTGGACATTGCATGCTGATGGTGGCAGACGATGGGGAGCCCTCACCACGAATGTGTCGGAGTCATTTAATGGCTTGTTGAAATCTTCCCGTGGACTGCCTGTCACTGCCATGGTCCGCATGACTTTCAAACAGAGTGCAGAGAGGTTTGTTGAAAGGCATGCAGCTGCATCATCATTGTTGGATAGAGGTGTTGAATTTATGCCAATACCCATGGTAAGATTCGAAAAGTACAGGAAGAGAGCACAGTGGCATTCTTATCTTCAGTACGACAATGAACTGGGTGTTTTCGAAGTTAAGACTGGTAATCGTGGACACCGTGGGAATAATGTACATACGGTGAATGAAAATAGAAGGTTATGTTCGTGTGGAAAATGGACCATCTACCACATGCCGTGCCCACATGCGTTGAAGTGCTTTCAACAAGTTGGCTATGGGGCAACAAACTACATTGATAGGCACTACAGTGTTGCAGCATACGTAGACACGTATAGTGGGAAGTTGCATCCATTAGGTGCTGAGCATTATTGGCCGCCGGAACCTTTTAAGTTGGTATGTGTCACGACCCGGATTTTTCCCCAACATCAGGATCGTGATGGCGCCTACTCGTGGTAGCTAGGCAAGCCACTGTATTCACACTATCCTGTTTTTAACACAATTTTAATTAAATAAATGCGTAATACTTTATCGAAATAGAGATAACTAATTACAAGATGAAAATCATACTGAAATCCTCTACCCAAGACGTGGAGTCACCAACTCACGAACTACTACTGAATACTACACATAAGAGTTTGAAAGAAATATAACATAATTCTGTTTGTCTCGGAACAAAGAGACTACAGCTAGTAACATAAATAAAGAGAGAGACGCCGGGCCTGCGGACGTCTGCAAGCTACCTCGATCTCAAATGTGATCAACTCCCACACAATCGATTTACTCCTGCTGCTCCTGATTGTAGCCTGGACCAGTGCAAAAACGCACAGAAGTGTAGTATCAGCACAACCGACCCCATGTGTTGGTAAGTGCCTGGCCTATCCCGGCGAAGTAGTGACAAGCCTAGGACCAGACACCCACATAAACCTGTGCAATTCAATATATATGTATACCACGGAATAACAAGAAATAACCAGGTAATAACACAATAAGGAATATCTCAAAGAATTCAACAATTAACAACATTTAATAAATTCACAAGGAAAAACAAAGTATAATGGAAACACAAGTAATATCAAGTCAAGGAATAGCAAGCAGTTGCACGACATCACCCATCGTGCTTTTACTCTCATCCTCACCAAATAAGAAAATAAAGTACACGGCATCACCCTTCGTGCTTTTACTCTCATCCTCACATCCATAGTACGACATGATCCTTCGTACATGGTTCAATAACAGGGGCACGGCATGATCCTTCGTGCATAATCAATAAAACATGGCACGACATTAACCTTCGTGCATAAATAATAAAACATGGCACGACATTAACCTTCGTGCATAAATAATAAAACATGGCACGGCATCACCCTTCGTGCATTATCACTCTTCCTCGCCCAAATAACAATCACAGTTAAGGGCAAAGAAAGAAACAGTAATTCATAAACCATCCCAACAAGGGCAATCAATAATTATCTTCACAACAAGTCCCAACAAGGGAGAACCATAACAATTCTACAACCCGACAAAGGTTCAACAATTCATCTGTAAATATATCTCAAAATAAGCATTTTCAATGACTCACGGTCATACTAGACGCCAGTGTATGGATGCTCGTCACCACAACCCATACACCGCACTCGATCACATAACACATAACACATAATCCTATTCCCTCAAGCTAGGATAGAACAAACACTTACCTCGAATGTTTATGAACAATTCAATCCGTGGAAATGTCTTTTTCTTTCAAATTTGGCTCCAATCCAATCGTATCTATACACAATTGATTTAATATCATCAATACTACTCAACAAACTAATTCTTAAGACCAAATACAACTTTTACAACATTCTGCTCGGAATAATGAATTTCAACCCCGGGCCCACATGGTCGGAACTCGGGGTTAGGACCAAAATCCGGTTACTCATCCCCCCACGAGTTCATGTATATGATTTGTTTCAAAATCGGACCTCAATTCGAGGTCCAATTTCCCAATTTATGAAAAACCCTATATTCTAACAAAAACAAGAAATTCTACCATGAAAACCTTTGATTTCTATTGAAAAACATGTTTAATGATGTTAGGAATCGAAAGAATTAAGTAAAAAGTGACTTACAATTGTTTTGATGAAGAAGGAATCCGTGAAGAATCGCAAATGGGTGTTTTTGTTTTGTAAAAAGTGAAGAAATGAACCGAAAATCGTGTTTTACAGGTCTCTGTGTTCGCATTTGCGAACAAGGGTTCGCAATTGCGAACCCCGACCAATTTCTGGAGTTTGAAAAATAAGCTAAGGCTGGGAAGTTCGCATTTGCGAACTTTTGTTCGCATTTGCGAAGCCAAGGCAAATCTGGGGGCTTCGCATTTGCGAACATATGTTCGCATTTGCGAACCAGGCTGGCCTCCGGGGACTTTCGCATTTGCGAACATTTGTTCGCATTTGCGAACAAGGCTGGGCTGAGGGACCTTCGCATTTGCGAAGCATGCCTTTTCACTGGAGGCCTCGCAATTGCCACATAAATTGGAATATCCAGAGCATAGCTGGGCACGGCATTTGCGACCAAGGGTTCGCATTTGCGAACCCCGCCTTGACCTGCCACCTTCGCAATTGCGAGAAATACTTCGCAATTGCGAAGACAACAGCTGGGTGAAAAACCAGCAGTGCAAAAATTCAGAATTTCATCCAACGGCCTATCAAATCTTTACCCGAGCTCCCCGGCTCCAAACCAAACATGTACACAACATCAAAAACACATTATGAACTTGTTCGTGCGATCACATCGCCAATATCACATCGTTTTCATCAAATCAAGCCTCAAATTCATGATTTTCATACTTTTGGTTTTCAAAACTTTCAAACTTGGGACTCAAGGTCCAAAACATCTCAAACGACATCCGAATGTCACCAAACTTTACAGAAATCACATATATAATATTTAAGGCTTGTACCGGGCGTCGGAACCAAAATACGAGCCCGATACCAAGGTCAATTAATTCATTTCCTTTAACAATTACATCAAAAACAATTTCATAGAAAAATTCATAACTTGGGCTCTAGGCCTCAGAATTCGACTCCGGATGCATGTCCAAGTCCCATGTTTTCCTACGGACCTCTCGGGACCATCCAATCTCGGGTCCGGATCCGTTTACCAAAAATGTTGACCGAATTCAACCATATTAATATTAATATCATTTTTATCCAAATTTCTCATAGAATTCATATTTTCTATCACAAAATCTTTCCGGCTACATGCTCGGATTGTGCACGTAAATCGAGGCAACATGGAATGAGATTTTCAAGGCCTCAGAAGCTCGAAATGATTAATAAAATAAGTGATGACCCTTTGGGTCGTCATAATCTCTACCTCTAAAACAACCGTTCGTCCTCGAACGGACAAGAGAAGGAAGTACCTGAGTCGGGGAACAAATGTGGGTAGCGGCTCCGCATATCAGACTCGGACTCCCAGGTCGATGCCTCAGGAGGCTGACCTTTCCACTGAACACGCACAGAAGGAAAACACATGTGTGGGATCGCCGGTCTAGAATGGCCACCGGCTCCTCCTCGTAAGATAGTTCATTGTCCAATTGGACAGTGCTGAAGTCTAATACATGTGTGGGATCTCTGTGGTACCTCTGAAGCATAGATACATGAAAAACTAGATGCACGACTGATAAGCTAGGTGGCAAAGCTAATCTGTAAGCCACCCCTCCCACTCTGTCTAGAATCTCAAATGGACCAATATACCTAGGGATGAGCTTGCCCTTCTTCCCGAACCTCATCACGCCCTTCATAGGCGACACTCGGAGCAATACTCGTTCACCAACCATGAAATCTACATCTCGAACCTTACGATCCACATAAGTCTTCTGCTGGACTGAGCTGAACGCAATCTCTCCTGGATAGTCTTGACCTTATCCAAGGCCTCTCGAACTAAGTCTGTACCCAACAACCGAGCCTCTCCCGGTTCAAACCTTCCAACTGGTGATCGACATCGCCTACCATATAACGCCTCATACGGAGCCATCTGGATGCTAGACTGGTAACTGTTATTGTAGGCGAACTCTGCTAATGGCAGAAACCGGTCCCACGAGCCTCCAAAATCAATAACACAGGCTCGAAGCATGTCCTCTAGAATCTGAATAGTCCTCTCGGACTGGCCATCTGTCTGAGGATGAAATGCTGTACTCAACTGAACCTGGGTACCTAACTCCTGCTGGACCGCTCTCCAGAACCGCGAGGTAAACTGCGTACCCCGATCAGAGATAATAGATACCGGCACTCCATGGAGACGAACAATCTCCCTAATGTAAACCTCCGCTAACCTCTCCGACGAGTAGGAGACAGATACTGGAATAAAGTGTGCTGACTTGGTCAGCCTATCAACAATGACCCAAATAGCATCAAATTTCCTCTGAGTCAAAGGAAGTCCAGTAACGAAGTCCATAGTGATCCGCTCCTATTTCCACTTGGGAATTTCAATCCTCTGGAATACACCACCAGGTCTCTGGTGCTCATATTTCACCTGCTGACAATTCAAACACCGAGCGACATACGCAACGATATCTTTCTTCATTCTGTGCCACCAATAGTGCTGCCGTAAGTCCCGGTACATCTTCGCGGCGCCTGGGTGAATAGAATACCGCGAACTGTGGGCCTCCGCTAAGATCAACTCTCGAATCCCTTCGACATTCACGCAAATGAGGATCATCAAATTGCCTCTCACGGATACGCTCTAATAAAGAAGAACGAGCGACCGTGCAGGCTAACACCCTGCTAGGCTCGGAAATGTCTAATCTCACGAACCGGTTGGCTAAGGCCTGGACATCTAGAGCTAATGGTCTCTGACTGACCGGAATGTATGCAAGATTACCCATGCTGGCATACTTTCTACTCAAAGCATCGGCCACCACATTGGCCTTACCTGGGTGATATAAGATAGTAACATCATAGTCTTTTAGCAACTCTAACCATCTCCGCTGTCGTAGATTCAACTCCTTCAGCTTGAACAAGTACTGTAGGCTTTTGTGATCAGTGTACACCTCACATGTCACACCATATAGATAATGCCTCCAGGATCTTTAAGGCATGAACCACTGCTGCTAACTCAAGATCATGAACTGGATAATTATTCTCATGTATTTTTAACTACCTCAAAGCATAAGCGATAACCTTACCATCCTGCATCAATACCGCTCCAAGCCCTGTACGAGATGTGTCACAATAAACTATATAAGGCCCTGCACCTGTAGGTAGTATCAACACGGGCGCGGTGGTCAAGGCCGTCTTAAGCTTCTGAAAGCTCGCCTCACACTCCTCTGACCACTGGAACTGGACACCCTTCTGGGTCAACCTGGTCATCAGGGCTGCAATAGAAGAAAACCCCTCTACAAAACGGCGGTAGTAACCTGCTAATCCCAAGAAACTCCGAATCTCAGTCACTGAAGCTGGTCGAGGCCAATTCTGGACTGCCTTAATCTTCTTTGGGTCTACCTGAATACCTTCCACTGATACAATGTGACCCAGAAATGCTACCGAACTCAGCCAGAACTCACATTTAGAAAATTTGGCATATAGTTGGTTATCTTTCAAAGTCTGAAGAACCACTCTGAGGTGCTGCTCGTGCTCTTCCTGGCTGCGGGAGTACACCAGGATGTCATCTATAAAGACTATCACGAACAGATCTAAGTAAGGCCTGAATACCCGATTCATTAACTCCATGAATGCTGCTGGGGCATTGGTCAACCCGAAGGACATGACCAAGAACTCATAATGCCCATATCTAGAACGAAAGGTTGTCTTAGGAATGTCAGCCGCCCTGATCTTCAGCTGATGGTAGCCTGACCTCAAGTCTATCTTAGAAAATACCCTCGCTCCCTAGAGCTAGTCAAACAAATCATCAATCCTCGGCAGTGGATACTTATTCTTTATTGTCACTTTGTTTAATTGCCGGTAATCAATACACATCCGCATCGAGCCATCTTTCTTCTTTACAAATAATACAGGTGCTCCCTAGGGGGAAACACTAGGCCTGATAAAGCCTTTCTCAAGAAGGTCCTGCAACTGATCTTTCAACTCTTTTAGCTCCGGCGGGGCCATACGATAGGGTGGAATAGAGATGGGCTGAGTGCCCGTTGCCAGATCAATACAGAAATCAATATCTCTGTTGGGTGGCATGCCCGGCAGGTCTGAAGGAAAAACCTCAGGAAACTCCCGTGCAATAGGGACTGACTCAATGGAAGGAACCTCTGCGCTGGAATCACGAACATAAGCCAGATAAGCTAGACACCCCTTCTCGACCATATGTCGAGCCTTAACATAGGAAATAACAGTGAGAACGGAGTGGCTTGAGGTACCTTTCCACTTTAATCGGGGTGATTCTAGCAAGGCTAAGGTCACAGTCTTAGCATGACAATCTAGAATAGCATGGTATGGGGACAACCAGTCCATCCCCAATATGACATCAAAATCTACCATATTCAGAAGCAACAGATCAACACGGGTCTCAAGACCCCCAAATATAACTACGCACGAACGATGCACCCGATCGACTACAATGAAGTCACCCACTGGTGTAGCCACATAAACTGGGATATCCAGAGCATAGCTGGGCACAGCCAAATACGGTGCGAAGTAGGAAGACACATAGGAATATGTAGATCCAGGGTCAAATAATACTGAAGCACCTCCGCCACACACAAGAATAGTACCTGTAATCACGGCATCTGATGCCTCTGCCTCTGGCCTGGCTGGTAAAGCATAGAATCGGGGATCTGCACCTCCCCTCTGAGCTGCGTCTCTAGGACGACCATCAACTGGCTGACCTCTACCTCCGGCTGGACGGTCTCCACCTCTACGGTCTCGACCTCCACCTCTATAATCTCTACCACCGCCTCTGGATGGCTGGGCAAGGCTGAGGGTCAGTTGGGGCCCGAATCATAGGACGAGGACCTCGGCTGCCGAGAGTTGCCCGCCGCTGAGGGCAATTCTCGATAAAATGACCCGGTCACCACGGCCGTAGCAACTCTTAGAGACCGATAGGGTTGCTGGCCCCGACGACTCGAATGGCCTCCACGAACACTGCGAAGAGGCCGAGCATTAATAGGAGGCTCTGGTCCGAATAATGCCCACGAAAACCATGATCACCCGGTCCACCCTGTAGGCCCGAAGGGCGGAATGAAAAGGCTCGGAGGACCGGCCTCTAGCAAAGGATTCTCTGCCACCGGAGGAAGAACCACCAAACCTGCCCGAATGACGAGGCCTCTTATCCGAAGAATAACCGCCTCCCCTAGCAAGAGCCATCTCAACTCTGCGTGCTGCATTGGTTGCCTCCTGAAATAATATGTCACTCCCCACGCCCATAGCCATCTGGAGTCTAATTGGCTGATTAAGCCCATCTATAAACCTGCGGACCCTCTCCCGCTCCGTGGGAAGTATCACCACCGCATGACGAGCCAAATCGACAAATCTCATCTCATACTGTGTAACTGTCATAGTGCCCTAATGGAGGCGCTCAAACTGCCTCTGAAGTACATCCCGCTGAGTAGCAGGGAGAAACTTCTCCAGAAATAGCTCCACAAACTGATCCCATGATAAAGTTGGGGACCCTGCCGGTCGAGTCAAGCAATAATCTCTCCACCAAGTCTTGGCGGATCCTGCAAGTCTGAATGTACAGAAGTCAACTCCGTTTGTCTCCACGATCCCCATAGTCTTGAGAATCTCATGGCAACCGAATAAGAAGTCCCGAGGATCCTCTGATGTGGCACCGCTGAATGTAGTGGTAAACAGCTTGGAGAACCGATCAAGTCTCCATAAGGAATCAGAAGTCATGGCCGCTCCATCACCGGCATGAGCTGTGGTACCTGACTGAGTGGCCACAGCTGGCTGAACCACTGGTGCCTGAGGCTGAGGAGCTACTGGCTCCGGAGTACGAGCAATAGGAGTCTGGGCCCCTCCTCCAGCCTGAGAAGCGGCTGGTGCAACTGATAATAAACCCGCTCTGGCAATGCTGTCCATAAATCCCGCTATTCCGACCAAAGCATCCCGGAGATCCGGGGTAAATAAAGCCTCTCCTGGGACCTGAGCTGGGCCCACTGGAGTTGCTGGGAGTGGAACCTCCTCGTTAATATGAGGCTCCACATACGGGGTAGCTGCCTGGGGCTGAGCTCTACCCCTACCACGGCCTCTGATACGGCCTTGGCCCCTGCCCCTCACGGGAGCTGCCTGGGGCTCGGGCTGCTGGTCAGCGGACGAAGAAGCGCGTGTCCTCACCATCTGCGAAATGACAGAATAGAAATTCAATCAGTAATTGAGGAAAAAGTCGCACGACAAGAAAGAACAAACGAGAGACTCTTTCCTAACTCAATAGACTCTGGAGGACAAGTAGAGACGTCCCCGTACCGACCTCTCAAACTCTACTAAGCTTGTTCGTGAATGGTGAGACCTATGTAACCTAGGGCTCTGATACCAACTTGTCACAACCCGGATTTTTCCCCAACATCGGGATCGTGATGGCGCCTACTCGTGGTAGCTAGGCAAGCCACTGTATTCATACTATCCTATTTTTAACACAATTTTAATTAAATAAATGCGGAATACTTTATTGAAATAGAGATAACTAATTACAAGATGAAAATCATACTGAAATCCTCTACCCAAGACGTGGAGTCACCAACTCACGAACTACTATGGATTACTACACATAAAAGTTTGAAGGAAATATAACATAATTCTGTTTGTCTCGGAACAAAGAGACTGTAGCTAGTAACATAAATAAAGAGAGAGACGTCGGGCCTGCGGACGTCCGCAAGCTACCTCGGTCTCAAATGTGATCAACTCCCACGCAATCGATTTACTGTTGCTGCTCCTGATCGTAACCTGGACCTGTGCAAAAATGCACAGAAGTGTAGTATCAGCACAACCGACCCCATGTGCTGGTAAGACTGGCCTATCCCGGCGAAGTAGTGACAAGCCCAGGACCAGACACCCATATAAACCTGTGCAATTCAATATATATGTATACCACAGAATAACAAGAAATAACCAGGTAATAACACAATAAGGAATATCTCAAAGAATTCAACAATTAACAACAGTTAATAAATTCACAAGGAAAAACAAAGTATAATGGAAACACAAGTAATATCAAGTTAAGGAATAGCAAGCAGTTCCACGGCATCACCCTTCGTGCTTTTACTCTCATCCTCACCAAATAAGCAAATAAAGTACACGACATCACCCTTCGTGCTTTTACTCTCATCCTCACATCCATAATACGGCATGATCCTTCGTACATGGTTCAATAATAGGGCACGGCATGATCCTTCGTGCATAATCAATAAAACATGGCACGACATTAACCTTCGTGCATAAATAATAAAACATGGCACGGCATTAACCTTCGTGCATAAATAATAAAACATGGCACAGCATCACCCTTCGTGCATTATCACTCTTCCTCACCCAAATAACAATCACAATTAAGGGCAAAGAAAGAAACAGTAATTCATAAACCGTCCCAACAAGGGCAATCAATAATTATCTTCACAACAAGTCCCAACAAGGGAGAACCATAACAATTCTACAACCTGACAAAGGTTCAACAATTCATCTATAAATATATCTCAAAATAAGCATTTTCAACGACTCACGGTCATACTAGATGCCAGTGTATGGATGCTCGTCACCACAGCCCATACACCGCACTCGATCACATAACACATAACACATAATCCTATTCCCTCAAGCTAGGATAGAACAAACACTTACCTCAAATGTTTATGAACAATTCAATCCGTGGAAATGTCTTTTTCTTTCAAATTTGGCTCCAATCCAATCGTATCTATACACAATTGATTTAATATCATCAATACTACTCAACAAACTAATTCTTAAGACCAAATACAACTTTTACAATATTCTGCCCGGAATAGTGAATTTCAACCCCGGGCCCACATGGTCGGAACTCGGGGTTAGGACCAAAATCCGGTTACCCATCCCCCCACGAGTTCATGTATATGATTTGTTTCAAAATCGGAACTCAATTCGAGGTCCAATTTCCCAATTTATGAAAAACCTTATATTCTAACAAAAACAAGAAATTCTACCATGAAAACCTTTGATTTCTATTGAAAAACATGTTTAAAGATGTTAGGAATTGAAATAATTAAGTAAAAAGTGACTTACAATTGTTTTGATGAAGAAGGAATCCGTGAAGAATCGCAAATGGGTGTTTTTGTTTTGTAAAAAGTGAAGAAATGAACTGAAAATCGTGTTTTACAGGTCTCTGTGTTCGCATTTGCGAACATGGGTTCGCAATTGCGAACCCCGACCAATTTCTGGAGTTTGAAAAATAAGCTAAGGCTAGAAAGTTCGCATTTGCGAACTTTTGTTCGCATTTGCGAAGCCAAGGCAAATCTGGGGTCTTCGCATTTGCGAACATATGTTCGCATTTGCGAACCAGGCTGGCCTCCAGGGACTTTTGCATTTGCGAACATTTGTTCGCATTTGCGAACCAGGCTGGCCTCCAGGGACCTTCGCATTTGCGAAGAATGCTTCGCATTTGTGAAGCATGCCTTTTCACTGGAGGCCTCGCAATTGCGAAGTTTGGTTCGCATTTGCGAACCCAAACGGTCCTGGGCACCCTTCGCATTTGCGACCAAGGGTTCGCATTTGCGACCCTGCCTTGACCTGCCACCTTCGCAATTGCGAGAAATACTTCGCAATTGCGAAGACAACAGCTGGGTGAAAAACCAGCAGTGCAAAAATTCAGAATTTCATCCAACGGTCTATCAAATCTTTACCCGAGCTCCCCGGGCTCCAAACCAAACATGTACACAACATCAAAAACATATTATGAACTTGTTCGTGCGATCACATCGCCAATATCACATCGTTTTCATCAAATCAAGCCTCAAATTCATGATTTTCATACTTTTGGTTTTCAAAACTTTCAAACTTGGGACTCAAGGTCCAAAACATCTCAAACGACATCCGAATGTCACCAAACTTTACAGAAATCACATATATAATATTTAAGGCTTGTACCGGGTGTCGAAACCAAAATACGAGCCCGATACCAAGGTAAATTAATTCATTTCCTTTAACAATTACATCAAAAACAATTTCATAGAAAAATTCATAACTTGGGCTCTAGGCCTCGAATTCGACTCCGGACGCATGTCCAAGTCCCATATTTTCCTACGGACCTCTCGGGACCATCCAATCTCGGGTCCGGATCCGTTTACCAAAAATGTTGACCGAATTCAACCATATTAATATTAATATCATTTTTATCCAAATTTCTCATAGAATTCATATTTTCTATCACAAAATCTTTCCGGCTACATGCTCGGATTGTGCACGTAAATCGAGGCAACATGGAATGAGATTTTCAAGGCCTCAGAAGCTCGAAATGATTAATAAAATAAGTGATGACCCTTTGGGTCGTCACAGTATGTAACAAGGAGTACTTGCGCAAGCTGAGAGTGCAAAAGAGAACACGTATACCAAACCAATGGATGTTGGTGAGTCTGTTTATGCACGTAAATGTAGCATATGCTCCCAAACTGGACATGACTGCCGTAAATGTCCTTCAGGTGCAAGTTCGTCCAATGTACCCAACTATCAACCATAACATTAGTTCGTTATTTTTGTATTATTAGTTGTAATATATGTATGTAGTACGTTTTGTGCATTTGAAATAAAATTATTCTTCAAATTACGTATCTTGTTCTAATTTTCTTAATGTGATGTTGTGCAATTTTAAAAAGTCTATAATAATACGAAAAGTGAAGTTATGAAAACCATGTGAATTGTCATGTCTATGTCATTTCGTTCATGTAATTCATAGTTTAATACTACGAAATGTAAATTTGTCGTTTTATTTCGAAAAAGCTAAAAATCATAGTTCAATACTACGTAATGTAATTCGTAGTTCAACACTACGAAATGTAAATTTGTCCTTTTATTTGAAAAAACCAGAAAATTATGTGATTTGTAGTGTCCTAGTAATTCGTAGTTCAATACTACGAAATGTAATTCGTAGTTCAATACTCCGAAATGTAATTCGTAGTTCAATACTACGAAATGTAAAGTTGTCACTTCTTACGAAAAAGCTGAATTTTTTGTAATTCGTAGTTTAACATTACGAAATGCAATTCGTAGTATTATATGACGATTTATGTTTATGTTGCCTATAAATACCGGGCTCATTACCGTCATTACGTGTGCTCAAAATCTTACAAAGCGCAAATATTTCTTGCGAACGTTTGATATTTTCAAAGTGTGTTACTGTGCAATATTTTAAATGGCTCAATATGGAACACCAGTGTGTTACTGTGGAAAAAAATGTGTGCAACAAACATGTTGGGAAGGTGATTATGTTGGACATAAGTACTGGATGTGCATGAACCAGATGGATTGCTACAAAAATCCGAATGAACCAATGTGTGAGTTCAATGAATGGGCTGAGGAACAGTGTCTCCAAGCAAACTACAGAGAACGAATGCTTAATCTGCATAATATGTGGTTAGCCAAAGCAGAAAGCAACTACAATAGCAATATAAGAAGGATAGAACTCAGGGATGAGGTGAGGGAAGAAAAAAATAAAAAACTGAGAGCAAAATGGAAATTGGCATCAGCTACGGGAGAAAACCAAAAAAATAAACAGGAAATTGCGGAGCTTAAGGCGAGAGTAAAAGAGTTAGAAGATGAACAAGAACGACTGCTAGAACAATTTAAGTGGCTGGAACGCAGACTAAATTGAAGCTCATAGACGAAACAATTCGTACTATGTGTTTAGTTATGTTTTAGATTTGTCTACTTGATTTTACTCTCGTTTAAGTGGCATTTCAGTTTAACTGTAATTGTATCTTTCTGTTTGTATTTTACAATTTTAAATTTTATTGGAATATTATGTTTGTGTTCTATTTTAATATGGAGGTTAAATTGGAAGTGATTACTTATTTGATATATTTTTATATATAGATATTTGGCTCATTGTTCTATTTATTGCTTTAGTTATATTTGAATTGGAAGTGTTGTTTCTCATATTAATGCTATGTTTGTATTTACACATTAATGAAATCAAAAAATATTTATTTATTCACAATAAATGTTATTTACACAAGTGTATATACATAATGAGTTATCTTTAGCTTCTTTCACCGTAGCTTCTCTCTCTGCGCAATTGCCATTTCTATCGGCGATTCAAAAACTTACAATTCGGATAGCCAAAGGATCCGTCCCAAACTCAGTTGGTGCAGCTTCGGGATTTGTTCAACGGTCAAAACCAGAACATCGCTCCAGCTCAAAGTCTGTAATAGCAACGGTCAAAACCAGACCATCCCACCTCACTGTACAGTGGAATCCGCTTAACGCCGGCGACCATCCTCACCAGAAGACGATTCTTTTATTTTTCATTGTATAAATTGACGAGACCTTCTCGTTGATTCCTCAAGGTACTAGAGGCGGCGGACGAGGCGAGCTTTTGGCATTTGGAAGCGAGGAGCAAAGCTACATCGGCCAAAACGAGTAGGTTTGGCGGCAGTTGACCCGGGCGCATCAAAGCTTACTTTCAGGTTTTCCACCGGGAGTTGGTACCTCCCGATCTCTTGTTTATTTTGTACGTCCTTTTACATATTTTAACTTGCATCTTGTGTGTGGTTTACTCTATCGTTATCTAGCAAGCATCCTTTTGCGTAATTCTATTAAAGTTCGTCTCTTTTACCGTAGTCTGTTGGAGGGATAGTGGCCGCGGCGGAGGATGGTACTGTAAGGTCATGTCCTCGGGGGGTGGGGGAGGAGGTGAGCAGGGGGGCATGGAGTGGTCCTGTGGGTAGGGCGGGAGGTTTGGGTGGGGAGAGGTTAAAGGACGCTCGGAGATTGAGGATCGGGTCGTGGAACGTAGGCACACTAACGGGTAAGTCCATTGAGTTGGCAAAGATTCTCCAGAAGAGGAGGGTCAACATAGCATGTGTGCAGGAAACTAGGTGGAAAGGGACGAAGGCGAGGGATGCAGATGAGTTTAAGTTGTGGTACTCTGGGGTTGAGAGAGGTAAGAATGGAGTAGGTATCTTGGTAGATAGGAATCTTAGGGAGTCCGTGGTTGAGGTTAGGCGAGTGGATGATAGGTTAATGTCTATTAAACCGGTTATTGGCGGTAGTGTTCTCAATGTCATTAGCGCTTACGCGCCGCATGCAGGCCTAGCTGAGGAGGTTAAAAGGCGTTTTTGGGAGGGCTTGGATGAGTTGGTGAGTAGTATTCCCCAATCCGAGAAGTTAGTTATTGGAGGGGACTTTAATGGTCATATTGGGGCGGAGGCTGGTGGTTACGGTGAGGTGCATGGCGGCTTTGGCTTTGGGGTTAGGAACGGAGGGGCACTTCGCTGCTTGATTTCGCTAGGGCTTCGGAGCTTTTGATCGCGAACTCGTCATTTCAGAAGAGGGAGGAGCATTTGGTTACTTTCAAAAGTTCCACGGCGAGGACTCGGATTGATTACCTCCTCCTCAGAAGGAGCGATAGAGGGTTGTGCAAGGATTGCAAGGTTATTCCGGGAGAGTCCCTTTCAACTGTTCATAGACTCCTAGTGATGGATGTAGGTCTCTAGGTGAAGAGGAAGAGGAGGGGTCCTCGGGGCCGACCGCGGATTAGATGGGGAACTTTGACAAAGGAGAAAGCCCAGGAGCTGGAGAGGAAGCTAGTTGATGGGGGAGCTTGGAGTAGCTCTGGGGAAGCGGACGCAATGTGGTCAGTGACGGCGAACTTGGTTAGGGAGGCTGCGCGAGATGTGCTTGGGGTAGCCAAGGGCTATTCAGGCAGGCACCAAGGTGACTGGTGGTGGAATGAGGTAGTCCAAGGAAAAGTGGAGGCGAAGAAGGCGGCGTTTGCTAAGTTGTCAGGGAGCTCAAGCGAAGAAGAAAGGAGAGCGAACAAGGAGAACTACAAGGTGGCGAGGAAGGAAGCGAAACCGGCGGTCACGGAAGCTAAAAATGCAGCGTTTGGGCGCATGTACGAGGAATTGGGGGAGAAAGGCGGGGACAGAAAGTTATTCCGGTTGGCTAAGGTGAGGGAGAGGAAGGCGCGGGATCTAGACCAAGTTAGGTGCATCAAGGACGAGGATGGTAGGGTTCTGACGGGGGAGTCGCAAGTCAAGCGGAGATGGCAGGAATACTTTCGAGACCTGCTTAACGAAGAGGGGGATCGAGTCTTAGAGCTAGGGGAGCTGGGACATTCAGAGTGTCCTAGAGACCTCGGGCACTGCAGGCGCATTAAGGAGGAGGAGGTCTTGAGGGCGTTGCGTAGGATGAGTAGGGGTCGAGCGACTGGGCCAGACGAAATTCCGGTGGAGTTTTGGAAATGCATGGGTAGGTCGGGAGTGGAGTGGTTGTCCAGGTTGTTCAACGTGATCTTTAGGACCAAGAGGATGCCGGAGGAGTGGAGATGGAGTACAGTGGTTCCCTTGTACAAAAACAAAGGGGATATCCGGTGTTGCAACAACTATAGGGGTATCAAATTAATAAGTCACACCATGAAGGTCTGGGAGAGGGTGATCGAGGCGAGGGTGAGGGAGATGTCATCTATATCCGTGAACCAGTTTGGTTTCATGCCGGGTCGCTCTACTACAGAAGCTATCCACCTTGTGAGGAGGGTGGTGGAACTGTTTAGGGATAAGAGGAAGGACCTGCATATGGTGTTTATCGGCTTGGAGAAGGCGTACGATAAGGTCCCTAGAGAGGTTCTGTGGAGATGCTTGGAGGCGAAGAGCGTGCCAGAAGCCTACATCGGAGTGATCAAAGACATGTATGATGGAGCCAAGACTAGGGTTAGGACGGTGGGTGGCGACTCGGACCATTTTCCGGTGGTTATGGGGCTACATCAAGGATCTGCGCTAAGCCCTCTCTTATTTGCCTTGGTAATGGATGCTCTAACTCGCCATATTCAAGGGGATATGCCATGGTGTATGCTCTTTGCTGACGACATAGTCTTGATAGACGAGACGAGGGCTGGTGTTAATGCGAGGTTGGAGGTCTGGAGACAGACCCTCGAGTCTAAGGGTTTTAAACTAAGCAGGTCTAAGACAGAATATCTAGAGTGCAAGTTTAGCGCCGAGTCGAGCGAAGTAGGTTGGGACGTGAAGCTGGGATCTCAGGTCATAGCCAAGAGGGACAGTTTCAGATATCTTGGATCAGTGATTCAAGGGGACGGAGAGATTGACGGGGATGTCACTCACCGTATAGGAGCGGGGTGGTTGAAGTGGAGGCTCGCATCAGGAGTCTTGTGTGACAAGAAAGTTCCACAGAAACTCAAGGGGAAGTTTTATAGAGCGGTGGTTAGACCTGCCATGTTGTATGGGATGGAGTGCTGGCCTGTGAAGAACTCTCATGTCCAGAGAATGAGAGTTGCGGAGATGAGGATGCTCGGGTGGATGTGCGGGCTCACCAGATTAGATAAGATTAAGAATGAAGTTATTCGGGAGAAGGTGGGGGTGGCCCCAGTGGATGAGAAGATGCGAGAGGCGAGACTCAGGTGGTTCGGGCATGTGCGGAGGAGAAGCCCTGATGCACCGGTGAGGAGTTGTGAGCGGCTGGCGGTGGTTGGCGTGAGTCGAGGCAGAGGGAGGCCTAAGAGGTATTGGGGAGAGGTGATTAGGCAGGATATGGCTAGAATGGGGATTTCCGAGGACATGACCCTTGATAGGAAAGTTTGGAGGTCTAGTATTAGGGTTGTAGGGTAGGGCCTTCTACAATTCTTAGTACTTCTGTTCGGGGCTGAGTGGGGTTTGGTAGCGATCTCTATAGTTAATTAATGTATTGTATAGTGCCTCTTATGGTAGTAACCGATTGGTATTATTGCATGTCATTCTACTTTTGGTTTTATGTTTAGATAATTATTTATTTGATTTATCCCGGATTTACTAACATTGTTTTGTTTTGTTTTGTTTGTTGACTTTCTCTCTCTTTTTCTGAGCCGAGGGTCGGCCGGAAACAGCCTCTCTACCCTTTCGGGTAGGGGTAAGGCCTGTGTACGTATTACCCTCAAAAAATATTTATTTATTCACAATAAATGTTATTTACACAAGTGTATATACATAATGAAATCAATGAGTGCCGCAGGCTTTGTGCCTCAAATTTGCTGCCGGCCTAAGTCGCATCCCCCGTCGGTCTGGCACACTATCTGGATCATCATCGTCAAGCCGCCTCTTTATGAGAGGATGTGCAGCGGCATCTACAGCACAACTTGCAGGGTCGGAGGAATAGGCCGTTGGGCCGGCACCAACCTATAAAAAATAAGTAATGTTAGATAAAATAAGAGAGGTATTTAAATTATTATGGTTAACAAATTATTTCTCTCACAATGGTCTCGTCGAGGTCCTGCGTATATTCATCGATGGTCAGCTCATCATCGCATGTAGTATGGTAACATGGTCTGGGATGAAGACTGCATAAAAACAGATGTAATGAATTTATTGCATCGAAAGTAAAAATAATGTAGAATTGAAAAACAAAAGTAATACAAATATACCACATCAAATGCAGGGGACGATGGATAACTCAACCTACTACCGCCATCCACGTCACGGGTCGGCCGATGCTCAGCTGCAGTAGATGTGCCAGCGAAGTACTGATGTACATCCCCGTCAAAGGTACCCATAATCTGCAATGGTCCGGACGGGGTCATCTCTGTCGCTGGCAATGACAACTGAAGGTCGTATGAGGGCATACTGCTGCCAGGGTCGTATGAGGGCATGCTGCTGGAAGGGTCAGCTGGATGGGTCATAAAACCCCGCTGCATGCTTGTCACAACCCCAAATCCGGACGTGATGGCGCCCAGCACATTGCTAAGCCAGCCTGACCAATCAATAACAATAACGGAGCTAGAAGCTCTCTTTAGCCCATTTAAGCATAACAAATCACGAAGCAATAGCGATACATATAACGAAAACGGGGAACCATGTCCCATAATACATCAACTCCCATAGACCAAGGGTCAAGAGTCATGAGCCTCTACTGAACATGAGTGTATAAAGTTTTACAAGATACCAAATGCGGAAAGAAAAATCAATACAAAATCAAGAGACAGTGAGAAGGAATATCGGGTCCTGCGGACTCTGCAGCTACCTCGTATATCCCACAAACGTCGCCTCGCACAGCTACTGGATCACTGCTGAGAGGTACCTGGATCTGCACACAAGGTGCAGGGAGTAAAATGAGTACTGCTAGACTCAGTGGTAATAAACAAGGGTAAGACAGCGTAGACAAGAAATCCACAATAAAGCAGTATGTAAAGTTGTAATCAAATACCCTGTAACAGAACCAATATCAACTGTACCTGTACCAACAAGTACGAGCAAAACAGTATAACAACTACGAGATGTAGCTAAATGCAATGCAATGCATGATATAACCGCTACGGCGTGTAGCCCGATCCAAATTTGGTACCCGTGCTAACTGTGGGGGTTCAGACTTCGGAATGATCTTAAGGGGGGGGAGGATGTAAGGCCCCGTAAAAATTTTGTGCATAAAACCTAGTAGTTGTGGTGTCATGGTCCGAATAATGTGTTAGGAATGCGTAGAATTCTTCGCGGCGAGCTTGCTCGCCGCGGTTCGAACCCTTGGTAGTGATTTAAGTTTCAAAAATGTAGAGAATTAATTTTTCCGAAAAGTGTCCAATATGCGGTCAAGAATGCGATCGCAAACCTGACATGCGGACCGCATTCTTGCCGCAAAACGTTCCGGAGAGTTTCCCAAAAATCGTGTCAAAAGTGCGGTCGATATGCGATCGCATGTCAAATCTGCGGTGCACTTTGCGACTGCAGAATCAACATGCGGTCCGCATAGTGACCGCATTCCTTAACAGAACCTGTGTAAAATTTGGGGCAATTCTGCGGTCACTATGCGTACCGCATGTTGATTCTGCGGTCGCATAGTGCACCGCATAATTGACCCCGGCCCAGATTTTTGTAACATTTTGACCCGATCTCTTCTTTAATATAACACACTTCTTCTTCATTTTATCATATTATCTTACCAAAAATTAGAGAGAGAAGAGAGGGTTTTTAGAGAGAGAAATCTTTCATCTTCAAAGATTGTTCCAACCATTTAATTCCAAGGGATCCTAGGGCAAGGATTCAACTTCCCAATCTTTTCAAGGTAAAAACCCTAACTATTTTCTTTGATTTTCAGTTTTAATTGGGTAAAGAGAGGTTTGCATATAATAGCTTTTGAAGATAGAATTTTTACACTCATGCATGATTATTGAACTTGATTTCTAGTAAAAAGAAGTGAGTAGAAGTAAGAGTCTTCAAGAACAAGGTTGGCAAGAGTAGGATATCTTGGGTAAGCATAAAGTAGGAGGAAAAATCATCACCGGGTATGTATGGCTAATTTTGATTCTTGTGAAATCGCCTATATGTGTGAAGTTTGTTTGTTTCGTGTTAAATTGACAAATTGTGTGAAATTCTTGATGTTGTTGTTGGATATTCAAAGTTTGTTGTTGAGCTATGAGTGATGTAAAATGAGAGTTTAATTTGGCAAAAGAATTGTGAATAATGACTATGATGGCCTATATGGCACCTTGTGGAAAATAAACGAAACACTTGAGAATTGGTTTATTGTGGAAAGAGATGAAACACTTGAATTGTGGAAATATTGTAACATGGTTGTGATATTGAATTGAGAACATGAACCAATGTGTAAGTTGCTTATTTGAACTTGTTGAAATTGTGTGTAGTACCTTATCTGCTGCTGTTTGAAATTGTTGTGTTTTCAACTGTAAGGCGGGGTCGTGTTGCGCGCCGCAACGTGGTGAAATAAGGTGTGGGTTGGGGTGATAAGGGTGGCCGAGGTAATAAGGGTGGTCGGGGGCAATAAGGATGGAAAGCGATCGAAATCGCTATTGAAAATTGATACAAAAAAATCAATAATGTGAAATTGTGAAAGGAGACAGCAGGAGAGTTTGCAACCTGTGGGGCACTGATTGCCCCTTTGTTTAACTACTTGTGCTTTACGTGATTGATTGGTTATTGTTAAATTGGTTGATCGTAGAAAGTGCTTTGTGTGAGAATTATTTGAAATGAGGAAAATGTGGAAACATGGTTGGCTGGCTTAATTAATTGTTGATGTAATTTAATGGCTTGAGTTTACTTGGGACAAAGTTTGTCCATACATACCAGTACAATTCAAGTGTACTGACGTCCCTTTTGCCGGGGCGCTACATTCGTGTCATGATTGTAGGTGGATCAGTAGCAGGCACTTCAGCTCATCGGCAGTAGTATCCTTCTCCTTCCACTGTCCGTTTTGGTGAGCCCCTTTCTTCCTCGGGGCCTTGTGTGGTTCATGCCACTTTGGTTTAGATTTCATTTTGGTTTTGTAAGGTATAGCCGGGGCCTTGTTACCGGCAAGTATTGTATTTCCCTTTTTGTATCCTAGAGGCTCTATAGACATGTAAACTGTGGGACTCCAGTATTATGTATACATTATGTTATGTCGGGCGTTGTAAAAATTGCAAACTTGTTAATGAATCACTCGTATGGTTTTATTTGTTTAATGTGAAATCATTCATGGTTAGTAAGATATTTGGTTAATGAGAATCAACACAGGGGTAACGCGTGGGAATGAAAGGCACCCAGGTCCGCTTGACTGGGGCAACCCGGTCAGGCGCCGGTCATGTTCCTCGATTTGGGGCGTGACACAATATCACTGCGGCGTGCAGTCCGATCCAACATATATACCGCTGCGGTGTGCAGCCCGATCCACTACCAGTCAGCTAATATGCAATTACAGCCTCGCAGACTCAAAAGTAGTTTTGAAAAACTTTTTATCATTTTTCAGTTGGAAAACAGTAATACCAAGTTCCAGAGATTGAAAATAGCATGATAACAAAAACAGCTACGGATTGGTAGTAACTAACATGTCAATATGATAAGACAATGATAACGATCCTCGCGGGATCCAATAACCGGCTCACGGCCCACAAGTATACTCAACCACCCAAGAAGGGGGTTCAACGGCTCAAGAGTAGCCAATATCACAGTATAATATGCAACCATCCGAGAAGGAGGTTCGACGGCTCATGAATAGCCTAATATCATAACACGGTATCAGCAAGTCGGACTAAGCCATAGTCCCCAATCACAATCGACCCCGCACTCACATGAGAGTACGTGTCTCGCTGCTATACAGCGTCACAAAGTGGTATACCGGGGTTTCGAACCCGCTGGTCATCACCCACATCTATTACTCATCTCAATACGGCACGACGACTACTCCGCAATGCCCTTGCCACGAGAATCAAGCTCTGCACGCGTAGAATCTGATCAAATACAGTAGAAATGCATCAAATTAGGCCAATGGGACGACACCCAATCAATACAACTCAATTTACATCAAAATTCCCAAAGTTGTCAAAACCCGACTTTCGATACGCTTGTCGAAAAATCACGAAAGTCACATATTCGGAACCCTCATCTCAATACGAGTCTAAGCATATCAATTTTACCAAATTCGGACTCCATTTACCCATTCAAAACCTTGATTTTCTAAAGTTCAAGCCTAGGGCTAAATCCTCCATAAATTACCCCAAATTCCTCCATTCTCATGATATAATGGCATAATATTACCAATACTAATCATAGTTTAAGTCCATAGTTGATTACCTGATGATTTCCCTTGAGTTTCTCTTCAAAATCGCCCAAATCGCCTCTAAAGCCGAGACCCAAATGTGTGAAATGTTTCTGAAATTTTCTAACTTCTGATACAATTAATTCACTGCGATTTTCGCTTCTGCGGCCATTTTCCGCCCCTGCGGAACCGCTTCTGCGACCAATTGGTCGCTTCTGCGAACCCAGGCCTATTTGGCCAAATTCCGCTCCTGCGATCCATGAGCCGCCCCTGCGCGTCCGCTTCTGCGGAATTTCTTCCGCCCCTGCGGTCCTTTCCGCCTCTGCGATCAAGAGTCCGCTTCTGCGGACTCGCCTATGCGATCGACCTTCCGCTTCTGCGGACTTCCCATCTCGCCTCTTGACTGCTTCTGCGGTCTCCTTCTCGCACCAGCGAAGCCGCCCCTGCGAGCCAATCTCCGCTTCAGCGGTCTTATCCGCTTCTGCGCCTTCTTGTCCGCTCCTGCGGACTCGCTCCTGCGCCCCCATTTCCGTAGGAGCGAAAACAACAGAACCAGAACACAAGTCTGCAATTTTCCACATTTTCTCCCGTTTAGCCATCCGAAAACACCCCGAGGCCCCCGGGACCTCATCCAAACACGCCAACACATCTTAATACCTTATTCGAACTTGCTCCAATCCTCAAAACACGTCTAACAACATCAAAACCCATAATTCGCATCGAATTCAAGCCTAAATTCCTTAAAACATTCCGAATTACACAATCAATCAAAAACCCGACCAAACGACGTGCGAATGACCTGAAATTTTGCAGGCACATCCAAAATCACCTAACGGAGCTACTGCAACTGTTGGAATTCCATTCCGACCCCTGGATCAAAATATCACCTACCGTTCGGATTCCGCCAAAATTCAACCTTAGCCAATTCAAGCCTATTTCTACACCGGGCCTCCAAATTCAATTCCGATTGCTCCCCTAAGTCACAAATCACCTCCCGGAACTAACCGAATCATCAGAATCTGATTCCGAGCCCTCTAACCAAATAGTCAACTACATGTTGACTTTCCTTATTCAAGTTTCCTTCACAAAGGCTATATGCCTCATTTTCAATCCAATTCACTCCTAACTCACCCGATAGACTTTAACACTGATATAAAAGCATAAAACATAAAATTTCAACATAACGGGGTGGTAATTCCCGTGACGACGGGCCGGGTCGTCACATTCTCCCCTCTTAAGCAAACGCTCGTCCTCGAGCGGGTCAAGAAACATACCTGAAGTGGCAAACAAGTGAGGATATCTGCCTCGCATCTCCCGCTCGATCTCCCAAGTGGCCTCCTCCACGGGTCGACCTCTCCACTGAACCTTAACTGATGCAATCTCCTTAGACCTCAATTTTCTCACCCGACGTCCCAAAATGGCAATAGGCTCCACATCATAGGATAGATCACCATCAAGCTGAATGGTGCTGAAATCTAATACATGAGACGGATCTCCAATGTACTTCCGGAGCATAGACACATGGAATACCGGATGAACGCTAGATAAGCTGGGCGGCAAGGCTAACTCATATGCCACCTCTCCAACCCTCCTAAGTATCTCAAAAGGACCAATGTGCCTAGGACTCAACTTTCCTTTCTTCCCAAACCTCATGACACCCTTCATGGGTGAAACCTTCAGCAACACCCTATCACCGACCATGAAGGACAACTCTCGAACTCTACGGTCCGCATAACTCTTCCGACGAGACTGTGCCGTGTGAAGCCTCCCTGGATCAACTTTGCTCTATCCGGAGCATCTCGAACTAACTCGGTCCCTATCAATCTATCCTCGCCGAGGCTCAAACCATCCCACGGGGGATCTGCACCGCCTGCCATACAATGCCTCGTACGGGGCCATCCGAATACTCGACTGATACTGTTGTTGTAGGCAAACTCGGCAAGTGGTAGGAACTCGTCCCACGAACCACCAAAGTCAATCACACAAGCTCGCAACATATCCTCCGAGATCTGAATAGTGCGCTCAGACTGTCCGTCAGTCTGAAGGTGAAATGTCGTACTCGACTCGACCCGCGTACCCATCTCTCGCTGAAATGCTCTCCAAAGCGGAGAAGTGAACTGAGTCCCTGTCGGATATGATAGACACCGGGACCCCATGCAACCGAACAATCTCTCGAATAAAGATCACCGCCAACCGCTCCGATGAGTAGGTAGTACTAACTGGAATGAAGTGAGCTGACTTGGTCAATCTATCCACAATCACCCATACAAAATCAAACTTCCTCGTCGTCCGAGGGAGTCCCGTAACAAAGTCCATAGTGATCCTCTCCCATTTCCACTCAGGAATAACAATGCGCTGAAATACACCACCGGGCCTCTGGATGCTCGTACTTAACCTGCTGACAGTTGAGGCACCGTGCTACATGTCTGACAATGTCCATTTTCATCTTTCTCCACCAATAGTCTTGTTTCAAATCTTGATACATCTTCGCGGCTCCTGGATGGATAGAATACCGCGAGCTATGGGCCTCCTCCAGAATCAACTCACGAAGGCCATCAATATTGGGCACGCATATCCGGCCCTGCATCCTCAATACGCCGTCACTATCAATGGTGACGTCTCTAGCATCATCATGCTGAACTCCGTCCCTCAGGACAGCCAAATGTGGATCATCATACTGGCGCTCACGAATACGATCATATAGAGATGACCGAGATACAACACAAGCCAATACCCTGCTGGGCTCCGAAATATCTAACCTCACTAGCCGATTGGCTAGCACCTGAACATCATAAGCAAATGGCCTCTCCTCAGCTGGAATATATGCCAAGCTCCCCATACTAACCGTCTTCCGGCTCAAAGCATCGGCCACCACATTGGCCTTCCCCGGATGATATAATATAGTAATGTCATAATCCTTCAGCAACTCAAGCCATCTCCGCTGTCTCAAATTAAGGTCTTTCTGTTTGAACAAGTGTTGGAGACTACGATGGTCGGTATACACCTCACAAGGCACACCGTACAAATAGTGCCTCCAAATTTTCAAGGCATGAACAATGGCGGCTAGCTCCAAATCATGAACAGGATAGTTCTTCTCATGTGGCTTCAACTGACGAGAAGCATAAGCAATAACTCTACCCTCCTTCTATAATACACAACCAATACCAACTCTAGAAGCATCACAATATATAGTATAAAAACCTGAAGTTGAGGGCAAAATCAATATTGGAGCCGTGGTCAAAGCTGTCTTGAGCTTTCGAAAGCTCTCCTCGCACTCATCCGACCACACGAATGGTGCGCCCTTCTGGGTCAATTTAGTCAATGAAGAAGCAATAGATGAAAATCCCTGAACAAACCGGCGATAATATTCCGCCAAACCAAGAAAACTCCTGATCTCTGTAGCTGAGGACGGTCTAGGCCAACTCTGCACCGCCTCTATCTTCTTCGGATCAACCTGAATACCATCACGAGACACCACATGTCCCGGAAATGCTACGGACTCGAGCCAAAACTCGCACTTGGAGAATTTAGCATATAGCTTCTCCTCCCTCAATCTCTGCAACACAATACTCAAATGATGAGCATGCTCCTCCTGACTACGGGAGTAGACTAGAATGTCATCAATGAACACAATCACAAATGAATCCAAATAGGGCATGAACACACTGTTCATCAGATGCATAAATGCTGCTGGGGCGTTGGTCAGCCCAAAAGACATCACAAGAAACTCATAATGACCATATCCGGTCCTGAATGCAGTCTTCATAATATCCGAGTCCCTGATCTTCAGCTGATGATAGCCTGAACGAAGATCGATCTTAGAAAACACCCTCGCACCCTGTAACTGATCAAACAAATCATCTATGCGCGGTAGAGGGTACTTGTTCTTCATTGTCACTTTGTTCAATTGCCTATAATCAATACACATTCGCATGGAACCATCTTTCTTTTTAACAAATAATACCGGTGCACCCCACGGGGACACGCTAGGGCGGATGAAACCCTTATCTAGAAGCTCCTGAAGCTGCTCTTTCAATTCCTTCAACTCAGCTGGTGCCATCCGATAAGGAGGAATGGAAATGGGCTGAGTGCCCGGCACCAAGTCAATGCCAAAATCAATATCCCTGTCCGGCGGCATGCCGGCAGGTCGGAGGGGAATACCTCTGGGAAGTCCCTCACAACAGGTACAGAATCAATGCTAGGAGACTCAGCTCCCACATCTCTCACAAAAGCTAAGTACGATAAACACCCTTTTTCAACCATCTTCTGAGCTTTTAACAATGAAATAACACGGCTAGGGACGAAATCGGTCGAACCCCGCCACTCGATATGAGAAATACCAGGAATGGCCAACGTAACTGTCTTAGCATGACAGTCCAATATAGCATGGTACGGAGACAACCAGTCCATACCCAATATAACATCAAAGTCCACCATACCCAACGATAACAAATCTGCCTGGGTCTCCAGACCCCCAATAGATATAACACAGGATCTATAGACATGATCCACGACAATCGTATCACCCACGGGGGTGGATACATGAACAGGTAAATCAAGACTACCACGAGTCGCACCCAAGTGATGTGCAAAATAAGAGGACACGTAAGAATATGTGGACCCTGGATCAAATCGAACAGAGGCATCTCTGTGACAGACAGAAATGATACCTGTAATCACTGCGTCGGAGGCAACTGCATCACGCCTGTCGGGAAGTGCATAGAACCGTGCACCGGCCTCCACCGGATCTCTCCTCGCCCACGGGGCGACCACGCGAAGACTGACCTCCACCTCTACTAGACTGAGATGGTGCTGAAGATGAGGGCTGATCCCTCTGCTGAGTCCTGTCCCTACGGAGTCGAGGGCACTGTCTCCTCATGTGGCCAAACTCACCACACTCATAACATGCACCTGGTGCTGGAGAAGGGGACTGAAGGGAACCCCTCGCCGCAGAAGAACCCTGGGCTGAAGAAGTAGGTGCTGCACTCTGGGCTGGGAGGGCACTAAGTGATGACTGACCCTGCTGAAACCCCTGTCGACCACGACCATAAGAACCTCCGCTCTGCTCTGGGCGGCCTGAATGAGAAGGTCTAGGTGAGCGACCTCTGCTCTGCTGGGAATGCCCTCTAGATGGAGCACCACTAAAACTGCCAGAACCACGAGGCCTCTTGGCCTCCCGCTCTTCTCTCTCTCGGCGACGATCCGCCTCAATGGAGCGTGCCATATCAACAACCTGCTCAAATGATGATGACAAAACTCTCTCTCTGTTCATAAGAATGCGGATAGAGTAGTTGAGGCCATCAATGAACCTCCCGATCCTCTCCCTATCATTAGGGATCATCCATGTGGCATGCCTAGCCAGCTGTGTGAATCTGAGCTCATACTGGGTCACGGACATGTCGCCCTGAACCAACCACTCGAACTGGCGACGTAGCTCCTCGCGACGAGACCGAGGTACATATTTCTCTAGAAAGAGAGTAGAGAACTGCGGCCATGTGAGAGGTGCTGCTCCTGCAGGCCTACGCCTCTCAAGCTCTTCCCACCAATCAAATGCGGGACCAGTGAACCGAAAGGTAGTAAATGAAACCCCGCTGGACTCAAGAATACCGGCCGTCCGCAACATCCTCTGACACTTGTCCAAGAAACCCCGGGCATCCTCGCCCTCGACGCCACTGAAATGGGGTGGCCGAAGTCTACCAAATCTCTCAAGATGACGGCTGCTCGTCGTCGGGCATAACTTGAACCATATGCTCTGGAGCTGGAGCGGGTGCGGCTGGAGGAATAACCGGTGCAACCACCGAGCGGGGACCGCCTGCGGCGTGCGGAGTCCCTGAACAACCGGCTTCGGTGTGCGAGCTGCAGGGGTCTGCCTGACCACCCCCTAACTGAGATGTCGCTACGGTGGCGGTAGCTGAAACTACCTGAGCCAAGCCGGAACACGCGATAATATCCGAGCAAGAGTCTCCCGAAGACCGGGGAATAGCAATAGATACGGTGCGGCCACCGAGCGGGGGCTGCCGGAGCATCGACCAGCGGGGGTCGCTCTCGAGCGGTACAACGGGCGGGTCGGTGGCAGCCTGCCTCGGCCGCCTACCTCTACCTCTAGCACGACCGCGCCCGCGGCCTCTAACGGGTGGCGATGGAGGTCGTCCACCTCGTCCCGATGCTCGCGTTCTCGCCATCCGCGAGAGAATAGAATATAGAAGCTCAGTTCTCGGAACAACAAGATCGCACGACGGAGTTCAAGAAAAGTGAAGTTTTCCTAAAGGTTCGCGATAAGTACAGGTACGGGCGTCCCCGTACCGATCCACGAGACTCTACTAACCGGCTCAAGACTCGCGAGGCCTAGTAAACCTAGGCTCCTGATACCAACTTGTCACGACCCCAAATCCGGACGTGATGGCGCCCGGCACATTGCTAAGCCAGCCCGACCAATCAATAACAATAACGGAGCTAGAAGCTCTATTTAGCCCATTTAAGCATAACAAATCACGAAGCAATAGCGATACATATAACGAAAATGGG